>JZKD02S2063445.1:0-30665 GCA_000966675.3 Picea glauca
TTTATTTCTAAGTTTATCTTTACTTGATATTTCTGAAATCTAATAGGCAAGATTTTCATTGTGCTTAGCCCTTGGAGTTGGGCTGCAGTTTTAGGTCTTTCTTCAAAAGATGCATCTTCCAAAGGAGGTTCTCTGGAATCTAACTGGATCCTGATATCTTTGATTTCTTGTCTTGCCCAAGATTCTACCTTGTAGCTATCTTTAGACTCTTCTTCCAATTTTCTCAATTTTTCTTTCAAATCAATAACTTCTTTTCTTAAAAGGATCATTTCTCTAGCTTGATCAGTTACTGATGTATGATATAACTTTGCTTCCTTATTGTATTTGATAAAAGTTTTTGTATTTCTATCAAAGGAAGCTTCTAAAAACAAAGGTTCTCTTTTTGAGGATTCAACATACCTTGACCTTTGTTCTGTTTTGATTGATTTTAAAAATGTTTCAAGAAGAGAATTCCTCATATCTCCTTCAGGTAGGGCTTTGATTTGTGCTAGCATCTTTTCTTCTTGGTCTCCCATATTGTTGAACATGCAGATTTTTATCTTTTCTATGGAATTGATTTCTGGCTCAGATTCACACTCAGAGATATTAGAACTGACTTCCCAAGAATAGAAGTTAGGATTTTTACATCTACAATTTTGATTCATCAAAACTTCTTCTTCAGAGCTATATTCAAACTTAGAGGCACTAGTGGATTATGAACAACAACCTTGTTGTAACAGATGTACTTCTGCTCTTATTGGAAAGGGGTTGTGCGGGCATTGGTCTGTTTCATGATTGTTTGACCCGCATCTGTTACAATGTGTTATCAAAGCTAAGTGTTTGCTAGCCTGAGCTTCTTTAGATTTTTGTTCAGAATGTTTTCCTTTTGACATCCTTGAGGCTTTATTTTCTGGAAAATTATGTGCAATACGTCCAGTTTTGCCACAGATCCAACACTGAACTTGTTGCCTAGCCTGATGAGTGTGAGTTTTTAATTTGATATCTTCAGGCTCATAATAGTGTGTTTTGGGCTTGTACCTGTATCTTTTCTTTTCTTTGAATTCTTTTTTTCTTTTTTCTTTTTCTTTTTACAGGGTCTGAAATATATAGACCATACTTCTCGCATATAGATTTTCTGTCTTGTAGGTGAGATAACTTATTTACAGAGTTATGGACTTTCATATTTACACACAACCCTACCAAAGATTTAGTAATAAGAGAATAAATTTCTCCCCATGTGTACATCTCATATGGAAGCTTGAAAACTTCCTGCATTTTTAGATATTCTACANCTATAACTTTGCTTCCTTATTGTATTTGATAAAAGTTTTTGTATTTCTATCAAAGGAAGCTTCTAAAAACAAAGGTTCTCTTTTTGAGGATTCAACATACCTTGACCTTTGTTCTATTTTGATTGATTTTAAAAATGTTTCAAGAAGAGAATTCTTCATATCTCCTTCAGGTAGGGCTTTGATTTGTGCTAGCATCTTTGCTTCTTGGTCGCCCATATTGCTGAACATGCAGATTTTTATCTTTTCTCTGGAATTGATTTCTGGCTCAGATTCACACTCAGAGATATTAGAACTGTCTTCCCAAGAATAGAAGTTAGGATTTTTAAATCTACAATTTTGATTCATCAAAACTTCTTCTTCTGAGCTATATTCAAACTCAGAGGCACTAGTGGATTATGAACAACAACCTTGTTGTAACAGATGTACTTCTGCTCTTTTTGGAAAGGGGYTGTGCGGGCATTGGTCTGTTTCATGATTGTTTGACCCGCATCTGTTAYAATGTGTTCTCAAAGCTAAGTGTTTGCTAGCCTGAGCTTCTTTAGCTTTTTGTTCAGAATGTTTTCCTTTTGACATCCTTGAGGCTTTATTTTCTGGAAAATTATGTGCAATACGTCCAGTTTTTCCACAGATCCAACACTGAACTTGTTGCCTAGCCTGATGAGCGTGAGTTTTTAATTTGATATCTTCAGGCTCATAATAGTGTGTTTTGGGCTTGTACCTGTATATTTTCTTTTCTTTGAATTCTTTTTTTCTTTTTTCTTTTTCTTTTTACAGGGTCTGAAATATATAGACCATACTTCTCGCATATAGATTTTCTTTCTTGTCGGTGAGATAACTTATTTACAGAGTTATGGACTTTCATATTTACACACAACCCTACCAGAGATTTAGTAATAAGAGAATAAATTTATCCCCATGTGTACATCTCATATGGAAGCTTGAAAACTTCCTGCATTTTTAGATATTCTACAAATTTACTCGGTATAGCAGCCAAGTAAACCTGTTTCCATAAAAGGTTTTGACTATCTTACACCTCAAAGATTCTATGTGTCCAATCCTTGTGAAATTCTTCATAGTCTGACATCTTTCTACATTTCATGTTCATAAGGATTAGCTCATGCTTGTCTGCTAATTCTGATTCGGTTCCACACCAATGTTCAAGGATTGTTGTGGTAAGGGATCTTATCATGTTGTTGTGGGGGGTCCCATCAATATGATATACCACATCACCTTGTTCATCTCTTAGGATTTCTTCTTCCATCTTAGCAATCATTATTGGATATGAAATAACTTCCCACCATTTTCTTAGTGTTCCAGTAAACACATTGAATTATAGATTTGCATGCTTCAACTTCTATTTTGCCTTTCATACACATGACTTTGTAAGAAACATACATTCTGTCAATCATTTGTCTAATTTGTCCAACTGACAGACTATCAATGTTCCATTCTGGGAACCAATCTTCTGCAAATGTTTTGGTTTTAGTTAATCTTCCTTTTCCCAAGAGGTCAGGTGTTGGAGGTCTATTTACATGGTGAGGGAGATTCTCATAAGCAGGTTGTTGAATGGATACAAGGGAAAGATTTTCCTTTGAGGATTCTGGTGTATCTTTTTCAGGGGGAAAATGATGAGGAAATTTTTTATCCATTTTGGTCTCAGAAGGTTTATATACAGGAGACAAGATGGATATTTGATGATTTGGAAGAATATAAGGATCAGGAATGGGTTTATCATGGATGTTATCCTTCTGTCTAATTTCTAGCAGTGATTTTCCCATATTGGAGAAGGCTTCTCCTAATCCTTCCATTAATTCTTCATGATTTCTTTTGGACTCTCTAGATTTTGAAGATATTTCTATTAGAGCAGTGTCCATTTTCTCTTTGACATTTGTAACTTTATCTTATATTTAATTTACAGACTGGACTACAGTGTTTGTAGAGACTTGCAAGTCTCTGATTTGTCCACGTCTGACATAGTCATTTGTTACAAATGTGTGTGTAGCCATGACTCTCAAGGTTGTGTTTGTCCAATTTAATTGTTTTTCTAGTGATTGGACTCTTTTGTCAATGCCCATTAGTTGGGTGGATTCATCAGAAAGCAGTAGAGGTACTTCTCTGACTTGTTTGTTATTGTCTTCAAGGACAATGCCTTTGAATGGAGGAAAAGTCGATCTTGATTCAACTGTCTGTCCTTCTAGAATTTTCCACTTGTGTTTAGGATGTGTTTTAGATCCTCCTTCCATCATTTGGACATCCGCATTCTGGAATAATTTCTTCCATTCATAGAAAGAAATCCATGTGTTTTTATCAGAAATATAACTTTGCCATTTTTTTGATAGTCTTGCCTTTTCTTCTTCTGATGTGGCTATGTTGAAGTCATTTCATTCTGGATTTGTAAACAAATCCCAGTTTAACATCTTTTTGATGTAGACTTCTTCTATGGATCCCNGAGTAAATTTGTAGAATATCTAAAAATGCAGGAAGTTTTCAAGCTTCCATATGAGATGTACACATGGGGAGAAATTTATTCTCTTATTACTAAAGCTTTGGTAGGGTTGTGTGTAAATATGAAAGTCCATAACTCTGTAAATAAGTTATCTCACCTACTAGACAAAAAATCTATATGTGAGAAGTATGGTCTATATATTTCAGACCTTGTAAAAAGAAAAAGAAAAAAGAAAAAAGAATTCAAAGAAAAGAAAAGATACAGGTACAAGCCCAAAACACACTATTATGAGCCTGAAGATATCAAATTAAAAACTCATGCTAATCAGGCTAGGAATCAAGTTCAGTGTTGGATTTGTGGAAAAATTGGACATATCGCACATAATTGTCCAGAAAATAAAGACTCAAGGATGTCAAAAGGAAAACTTTCTGAACAGAAAGCTAAAGAAGCTCAGGCTAGCAAACAATTAGATTTGAGAACCATTGTAACAGATGCGGGTCAAACAATCATGGAAAAAACCAACGCTCGCACAACCCCTTTCCAAAAAGAGAAGAAGTACATCTGTTACAACAAGGTTGTTGTTCAGAATCCACTAGTGCCTCGGAGTTTGAATATAGCTCAGAAGAAGAAGTTTTGATGAATCAAAATTGCAGATGTAAAAATCCTAACTTTTGTTCTTGTGAAGACAGTTCTAATATCTCTGAGTCGGAATCTGAGCCAGAAATCAATGGCAGAGAAAAGATAAAAATATGCATGTTCAACAATATGGGCGACCAAGAAGCACAGATGCTAGCACAAATCAAATCCCTAGCTGAAGGAGATATGAAGAATTCTCTTCTTGAAACATTTTTTAAATCAATCAAAATAGAACAAAGGTCAAGGTATGTTGAATCCTCAAAAAGAGAACCTTTGTTTTTAGAACCGTACTTTGATAGAAATACAAAATCTTTTATCAAATACAATAAGGAAGCAAAGTTACAGCATACATCAGTAACTGATCTAGCCAGAGAAATGATCCTTTTAAGAAAATAATTTACTAATTCGAAAGAAAAATTGAGAAAATTGGAAGAAGAGTCTGAAGACAGCTACATGGTAGACTTTTGGGCAAGACAAGAAATCAGAGATATCAGGATCCAGTTACATTCTAGACCACCTCCTCTGGAAGATGCACCTTTTGAAGAAAGACCTAAAACTGCAGCTCAACTCCAAGGGCTAAGCGCAATGAAAATCTTGCCTATTAGATTTCAGAAATATCAAGTAAAGATAAACTTAGAAATAAATTCTGAAATCTTTTGTTTCAATGCACTACTGGATACATGATCAGATATGAACTTAGTGCATAAAGATCTTATTCCCCCTAAATACTAGTTTCCTAGTAGCTATTCTACTATAGGATTGGGGAATGTTTCCACAAATATGGATTTTGAAATTCCTAAAGGAATTTTATTATTTGATGAATATGCTTTAGGAATGAAATTCCTATTGTCAGAATTACCATTCGACTGTATTCTAGGAACTCCTTTTCTATCTGCAGTAGAGCCACATGGCTCTTCCAAACACCTGACGGTGATCCTAGATACTTTATCACTCTACCAAGTATCAATGGCCATCAACCAAAAAAGAAGACTTTGGATTTTATCTCAGAATCACATGCTCAAATTGCATATTGTTCAAAAAGCATGGTGATAATTAATACTTGGGATGATTATAGAAATACTTCGGTCATAGAATACTTGGATGATCATACATCCTGGGAAATATATTGTCAGAATTGGGTACCACAATGGCAGCTAAGATGGTCTGAAGGAGTAGAATTTGGGTTTCCGGGTTTCTCTACAAACACCAGCATTCATGTCATTCCACCACAACATGTGGTAGGGAAAATGCACCAAGCATCCACTATTGCAGCGAGACAAAAGTTGGTCAAAATAGGAGATTTAACTAGAATCAGATCTGCAAACAGAAACTGGTTTTGTCAACAAACATAGAGATGGAACCAAACTCCAACATGGAATTTCTTCCAAATTAATAGAATGAGAGACATACAGTCCTGGCCTCAACAAGATCCTCATCAACGATTGTTCCAGATAAATTACTTCCAGTATAAATCAATGTGGGATCATGTTTGTTTATGGACTGATAGATACAAATATTATTATTGCATGATCAAATTTTCTAATTAGTTCTCATCTTTCCCTGAACCAGATTGGATTCAAGATTGGTGGAAAAATTTTGGTTTAAATTCCAACGCAATTCATCCAGATGTCATTGATACTGCCAGAATGTTTTTATTCCCTCACAGAAATTTTCCAAACACTGTTTATAATGTAGAGCAAATTTCTGAAAATGAGTATAAAATGTTTTTTATCAGAGAAAAGCATCCATGGGTCATCAGGACACGGTATGTCCTATAGCAATATGAATATCATGATGAAGATCCTGAAATGTACCGTGAAATATACACTCAACATTGGGACCCAGACCGATTTCGGCATTTTCATGACCAACTAGTAGAATAATGATTAATAATGTCTTACTGGCCGACAGTGGTGTCAGTCGGTTTTCGTGGGTTGACGATACCAACCTCCACAGTGTACTTCAATTCTAATTGGCCGACAGTGGAGCAAATCGGTTTTAGTGGGTTGATGTGACCAATATCCACTTTGTAATAAAATAATGAGTATCTTGGAAACTTGGAGCACTTCTCCAACTTTTGGCGTGGTTTGACCCGCATTTCCAAGATTCCTCTTTACGTGTCGTTTTGAGTGTGACTACTGGTCGAGGAATATTGCACGACTACCCCACTAGATATTATGTATGATTTACTTTTATTAGTGGAGAATAAACATATGATTTGGTTGGAAGAATCTTGCACGATTTCTACCACCAAATCTCTAAAGTAGATTTAGTGGAAGACATGTAGGGTCCAAAGTCTTGTCTAGTCTCATCGATGAAATGATTCTCTTCTCCAAAAATTTGTATATAAGGATATGAGAAGTTCATTCGGAGGAGGAGTTTCTAGAGTTTGAAGTTAGTAAGTCTGTAAGTTGTCCGAGTCTTTCTAAAGCTCCCTTCTGTCTGAGTTTTTGAGTCATTCTGTGTGCAAGTCTGCATAAGTCTGTAAGTGTGTGAGCGAATAGAGCATCCTGCTCATATTGTATACCCTGGATTTAGAGCTTCGACTCTCTGTTTTAATATAAAGACTTCCATAAGAATTTATGATCTCTGAATATTGTCTCTTTATTGTGCATCTGTTATGATTCTCGTTTCTACTTTCCTACCATTGTAATATGTGTTCCCTGAAAGATTATGTGCCGAGGTTCTCTCAAGAGATAGATAAATTTCTCTCACCCTGGAGATATGATTCTCGGAAGGAAGCTGGCCGAAGTTCTCTTAGGTCCTGGAGCACCCGTAGTAAGTCCCGCAAGGCAGGAGGCCGCTTAGGGAAGTTTTAGGTGTTGGATTGTCTGAAGGTTCACTAGAGGCTTCCTCCAACAGAGAATGAATCCTTAAGATTGATCTGTCTCATGCATCTGTCTCCTTCAGCTACTTGACCTTCTACGGCTTTCTACTCTCTGCAGCACCAATCCATTTATCCTCGCGAACCCCAAAATGATCCTTATGCAAACCCCACCTCTTGTCCTTATGTGAACATTCCAGAAATTCCTAGCGAACCTTCAGACAACCCAACACCTAAAACTACCCTAAGCGGCCTCCTGCCTTGCGGGACTTACTACGGGTGCTCCAGGACCTAAGAGAAAATTGGCCAGCTTCCTTCCAAGAACCTTATCTCCAGGGTGAGAGAACGTTATCTATCTCTTGAGAGAACCTCGGCACATAATCTTTCAGCGAACACAGATTGCAATGGTAGGCAAGTAGAAATGAGAATCATAACAGATGCACAATAAAGAGACAATATTCAGAGATCATAAACGCTTGTGGAAGTCTTTATATTAAAATAGAGAGTTGAAGCTCTAAAGCCAGGGTATACAATATGAGCAGGATGCTCTTTTCACTCACACACTTATAGACTTATGCAGACTTGCACATAGAATGACTCAAAAAATCAGACAAAAGGGAGCTTTAGAAAGGATCGGACAACTTACAGACTTACTAACTTCAAAATCTAAAAAAGTCCTCCTCCGAATGAACTTCTCATCTCCTTATATACAAGTTTTTGGAGAAGAGAGTCATTTCATCTATGAGACTAGATAGGACTTTGGACCCTACATGTCTTCCACTAAATCTACTTTAGAGATTTGGCGATAGAAATCGTGCAAGATTCTTCCGACCAAATCATATCTTTTTTCTCCACTAAGAAAAGTAAATCATACTTAAGATCTGGCGGGGAAGTCATGCAAGATTCCCCGACCAGTAGTCACACTCAAAACAACACGTAAAGAGGAATCTTGGAAATGCGGGTCAAACCACGCGAAAAGTTGGAGAAGTGCTCCAAGTTTCCAAGATACTCATTATTTTATTACAAAGTGGATATTGGTCACGTCAACCCACTAAACCCGATTGGCTCCACTTTCGGCCAATTAGACTTGAAGTACACTGTGGAGGTTGGTATCATCAACCCACGAAAACCGACTGACACCACTATCGGCCAATAAGACTTTATGAATCATTATTCTACTGGTTGGTCATGAAAATGTCGAAAGCGGTCTGGGTCCCAATGTTGAGTGTATATTTCACGGTACATTTCAGGATATTCATCATGATCTTCATCTTGCTGTAGGACATACTGTGTCTTGATGACCCATGGATGCTTTTCTCTGATAAAAAGCATTTTATACTCATTTTTAGAAATTTTCTCTAAATTATATACAATGTTTGGAAAATTTCTGTGAGGGAATAAAAACATTCTGGCAGTATCAATGAAATCTGGATGAATAACGTTGGAATTTAAACCAAACTTTTTCCACCAATCTTGAAGCCATTCTGGTTCAAGGAAAGATGAGAACTGATCAGAAAATTTAATCATGCAATAATAATATATGTATCTATCAATCCATAAACAAACATGATCCCACATTGCTTTATAATGAAAGTAATTTATCTGGAACAATCATTGATGAGGATCTTGTTGAGGCCATGACTGTATGTCTCTCTTTGTATTAATTTGGAAGAAATTCCATGCTCGAGTTTGGTTCCATCTCTGTGTTTGTTGACAAAACCAGTTTCTGTTTGCAGATCTGATTCTGGTTAAATCTCCAATTTCGACCAACTTTTGTCTGGCTACAATAGTGGATGCTTGGTGCATTTTCCCTATCACATGTTGTGGTGGAATGACATGAATGCTGCTGTTTGTAGAGAAACCTGGCAACCCAAATTCTACTCCTTCAGACCATCTTAGCTGTCATTGTGGTACCCAATTCTGACAATATATTTCCTGGGTTGTATGATCATCCAAGTATTCTGTGACTGGATTATTTCTATAATCATCCCAAGTATTAATTATCACCATGCTTTTTGAACAATATGCAATTTGAGCATGTGATTCTGAGATAATCCAAAGTCTTATTTTTTTTTGGATGGCCATTGATACTTGGTAGAGTGATAAAGTATCCAGGATCACCGTAAGGTGTTTGGGAAGAGCAATGTGGCTCTACTGTAGATAGAAAAGGAGTTCCTAGAATACAGTTGACTAATAATTCTGACAATAAGAATTTCATTCCTAAAGCATATTCATCAAATACTAATTTTTTTTTAGGAATTTCAAAATCCATATTTGTGGAAACATTCCCCAATCCTATAGTAGAATAGCTACTAGGAAACCAATATTTAGGGGGAATTAAATCTTTATGCACTAAGTTCATATTTGATCCTGTATCCAGTAGTGCATTCAAACAAAAGATTTCATAATTTATTTCTAAGTTTATCTTTACTTGATATTTTTAAAATCTAATAGGCAAGATTTTCATTGTGCTTAGCCCTTGGAGTTGGGCTGCAGTTTTAGGTCTTTCTTCAAAAGATGCATCTTCCAGAGGAAGTGGTCTGGAATCTAACTGGATCCTGATATCTCTGATTTCTTGTCTTGCCCAAGAGTCTACCTTGTAGCTGTCTTTAGACTCTTCTTCCAATTTTCTCAATTTTTCTTTCAAATCAGTAACTTCTTTTCTTAAAAGGATCATTTCTCTGGCTAGATCAGTTACTAATGTATGCTATAACTTTTCTTCCTTATTGTATTTGATAAAAAAAAATGTATTTATATCAAAGGAAGCTTCTAAAAACAAAGGTTCTCTTTTTGAGGATTCAACATACCTTGACCTTTGTTCTGTTTTGATTGATTTTAAAAATGTTTCAAGAAGAGAATTCTTCATATCTTCGTCAGGTAGGGCTTTGATTTGTGCTAGCATCTGTGCTTCTTGGTCGCCCATATTGTTGAACATGCAGATTTTTATCTTTTCTCTGGCATTGATTTCTGTCTCAGATTCACACTCAGAGATATTAGAACTGTCTTCACAAGAATAAAAGTTAGGATTTTTACATCTACAATTTTGATTCATCAAAACTTCTTCTTCTGAGCTATATTCAAACTCAGAGGCACTAGTGGATTATGAACAACAACCTTGTTGTAACAGATGTACTTCTGCTCTTTTTAGAAAGGGGTTGTGCGTACATTGGTTTGTTTCATGATTGTTTGACCCGCATCTGTTACAATGTGTTCTCAAAGCTAATTGTTTGCTAGCCTAAGCTTCTTTATCTTTTTGTTCAGAATGTTTTCCTTTTGACATCCTTGAGGCTTTATTTTCTGGAAAATTATATGCAATACGTCCAGTTTTTCCATAGATCCAACACTGAAATTGTTGCCTAGCCTGATGAGCGTGAGTTTTTAATTTGATATCTTCAGGCTCATAATAGTGTGTTTTGGCCTTGTACCTGTATCTTTCTTTTTCTTTGATTTTTTTTTCTTTTTTCTTTTTCTTTTTACAGGGTCTGAAATATATAGACCATACTTCTCGCATATAGATTTTCTGTCTGGTAGTTGAGATAACTTATTTACAGAGTTATTTACTTTCATATTTACACACAACCCTACCAGAGATTTAGTAATAAGAGAATAAATTTCTCCCCATGTGTACATCTCATATGGAAGCTTGAAAACTTCCTGCATTTTTAGATATTCTACAAATTTACTCGGTATAGCAGCCAAGTAAACCTGTTTCCATAAAAAAAATTGACTATCTTGCACCTCAAAGACTATCTGTGTCCAATCCTTGTGAAATTCTTCATACTTTGACATCTTTCTACATTTCATGTTCATAAGGATTAGCTCATGCTTGTCTGCTAATTCTGATTCGGTTCCACACCAATGTTCAAGGATTGTTGTGGTAAGGGATCTTATCATGTTGTTGTGGGGGGTCCCATCAATATGATATACCACATCACCTTGTTCATCTCTTAGGATTTCTTCTTCCATCTTAGCAATCATTATTGGAGATGAAATAACTTCCCACCATTTGCTTAGTGTTCCAGTAAAACATTGAATTATAGATTTGCATGTTTCAACTTCTATTTTTCCTTTCATACACATGACTTTGTAAGAAACATACATTATGTCAATCATTTGTCTAATCTGTCCAACTGACAGACTATCAATGTTCCATTCTGGGAACCAATCTTCTACAAATGTTTGGGTTTTAGGTAATCTTCCTTTTCCCAAGAGGTCAGGTGTTGGAGGTCTATTTACATGGTGAGGGAGATTCTCATAAGTAGGTTGTTGAATGGATACAAGGGAAAGATTTTCCTTTGAGGATTCTGGTGTATCTTTTTCAGGGGGAAAATGATGAGGAATTTTTTTATCCATTTTGGTCTCAGAAGGTTTATATACAGGAGAAAAGATGGATATTTGATGATTTGGAAGAATATAAGGATCAGGAATGGGTTTATCATGGATGTTATCCTTCTGTTTAATTTCTAGCAGTGATTTTCCCATATTGGAGAAGGCTTCTCCTAATCCTTCCATTAATTCTTCATGATTTCTTTTGGACTCTCTAGATTTTGAAGATATTTCTATTAGAGCAGTGTCCATTTTCTCTTTGACATTTGTAACTTTATCCTGTATTTAATTTACAGACTGGACTACAGTGTTTGTAGAGACTTGCAAGTCTCTTATTTGTCCATGTCTGACATAGTGATTTGTTACAAATGTGTCTGTAGCCATGCCTCTCAAGGTTGTGTTTGTCCAATTTAATTGTTTTTCTAGTGATTGGACTCTTTTGTCAATGCCCATTAGTTGGGTGGCTTCATCAGAAAGAAGTAGAGGTACTACTCTGACTTGTCTGTTATTGTCTTCAAGGACAATGCCTTTGAATGGAGGAAAAGTCGAACTTGATTCAACTGTCTGTCCTTCTAGAATTTTCCACTTGTATTTAGGATGTGTTTTAGATCCTCCTTCCATCATTTGGACATCCGCATTCTGGAATAATTTCTTCCATTCATAGAAAGAAATCCATGTGTTTTTATCAGAAATATAACTTTGCCATTTTTGTGACAGTCTTGCCTTTTCTTCTTCTGATGTGGCTATTTTGAAGTCATTTCTTTCTGGATTTGTTAACAAATCCCAGTTTAACATATTTTTGATGTAGACTTCTTCTATGGATCCCTTGGAACATCCTTTCATTATTGTATGAAATTTGTGTATTTCATCTATTGAGGGTCTTTTCATGGAGTCAGGTAGAGGGTTTGAAAACCTACAATCAGGAATAATCTAATCGAATTGCTCAATATAACCTAACCCATACTTAGGTGTTCTGGGAGGTCTCATGCCTTTATAAATGTCTTGTAGCCTAGGATCTAGAGTCTCTTTTGTTGGCATATAATGAATCATTAGACAGTGTTGAGACTCTGAAGTTGAGACAATACTATCGACAATATTATTTACAAAGAGGAAACAAACTGAAGAATCCATGTGTTATAGGAGAGATAACTATAACTGCACAAAAAAGCAAGGCGTTTAATCTTAGTCCTCTGCTCCAGAGAGAGAGAATGTTAGATAAGCTCCTGGCCGACTGCTCAGACAGAAACTAGTTACTCTGTCAGGAAGTCGCAGAAGTGGAAACCTTGTCTTTCAAAGGCCCGAGACTTCTGATATGGCTTCAGAGAGTCGCAAGAGTGGAAACCTTGTCTTTCAAAGGCTCGAGACTCTTGATACAGCTCTAGATTTTTTCTTTACTTATAAACAAAACAACTTAACAAAGCGAGAGATATTTTATCATACCCGGCTTGAAAATGGCTTCATGGCTCTGATACCATTTGTAAACTCAGAGGCTTCCTCCGACGAAGAATGAAGCTTGAAGATTGATCTGTCTCATTCATTTGTCTCCTTCTGCTAATTGACCTTCTACGGCTTGCTACTCTCTACAGAACCAATCTAGTTATCCTTATTTCTTCCATTCATAGAAAGAAATCCATGTGTTTTTATCATAAATATAACTCTGCCATTTTTGTGACAGTCTTGCCTTTTCTTCTTCTGATGTGGCTATGTTGAAGTCATTTGTTTCTAGATTTGTAAAAAAATCCCAGTTTAACATCTTTTTGATCTAGACTTCTTCTATGGATCCCTTGGAACATCCTTTAATTATTGTATGAAATTTATGTATTTCATCTATTGAGGGTCTTTTCACGAAGTCAGGTAGAGGGATTGAAAAACTACAATCAGGAATAACCTGATCGCATTGCTCAATATAACCTAACCCATACTTAGGTGTTCCAGGAGGTCTCATGCCTTTATAAATGTCTTGTAATCTAGGATCTAGAGTCTCTATTGTTGGCATATAATGAATCATTAGACAATGTTGAGACTCTGAAGTTGAGACAATACTATCAACAATATTATTTACAAAGCAGAAACAAACTGAAGAATCCGCATTTGTAAACTCAGAGGCTTCCTCCGATGGATAATGAAGCTTGAAGATTGATATGTCTCGTGCGTCTGTCTCCTGCTACTTGACCTTCTACGAATTGCTACTCTTTGCAACACCAATCCAGTTATCCTGGAGAACCCCAAGATGATCCTTATGCGAACCCCACCTCTTGGCCTTATGTGAACCTTCTGAAAACTCCTAGAGAAACTTTAGACAGCCCAACACCTAAAACTGCCCTAAGAGGCCTCCTACCTTGTGGGACTTACTACGGGTGCTCCAGGACCTAAGAGAACTTCGGCCAGCTTCCTTCCGAGAACCTTATCTCCAGGGTGAGAGAACTTTATCTATCTCTTGAGAGAACTTTATCTATCTCTTGAGAGAACTTTATCTGACTGCCTGAGAATGTGCTTCAGTCCAAGGACTAGGGTCTTTCTTCAATCTGTCATTTAATAATTTCTTGTCTTGAGCACAACCTTTATAAAAATGACTGATATAATTTAAACTACCCAAGAATCTTTGTAACTGAACCTTTTTAGTTATTTTTTCAGGAAATTTGTCAACAAATTCTACAACATGTATCTGTAGAGTCAACTCTCCATTTTTTATAGTATGGCCTAGATACTTGATCTCTGTTTTGAATAATTCAAGCTTCTTTTTTGAAAATACTAGGCCTGTCTGCTGGATTATTTAAAGAAATTTCTTAAGATGTTTGAAGTGTTGATCTATAGAGGATGAAAAGACAAGTATGTCATCAATATATACAATAAGCCAGTCAAAGTAGGGTTTTAATGTATCATCCATGACCCTTTGAAATTTGGATGGTGCATTCTTTCGGCCAAATGGCATAACATTCCATTCATAATGTCCAGATGGGAGGTTGAAAGTTGTTTTAAATTTATCTTCTTCTTTGATAGCCACTTGCCAAAATCCTGATTTTAGATCAAATTTTGAAAATATTTTTGCACCAACAATCCTTGTAACCAAACTAGTCTTGTTTGGGATGGGGTATGTATCATTAGCCAAGACTTTGTTTAAAGGCTTATAATTTACTACTAGCCTGGGAATGCCTCTTACTTGTTCAGAATGTTTGTTCACATAGAACCCATAACAATTCCAAGGACTAGTAGATTCTTTGATGATCCCTTTACTAACGAGACCCTTAATTTATTCTACACATAATCTCTGGTATTCAACATTCATAGGAATGGCTCTGCTCTTACAAGGTTTTCCTTGATAGTTTTCCTTGTATGGAAGAGAGACTTCATGCTTCTTTTTCTTCCAAAAAGTTGTGGGATTTTCTGAGCCTACTTGATCAATGAATTCTTTCTTCAACAAAAGAATTTTCTGTTGAATTTGATTTTGGCTTAACTGCTCTCTTATTCTTATCCCATATTGTTGTCCCTTTAATTATTCAATTTTGGGGATTTTATTTTTTATGGTTTGTACCATATTGGATATCCTGGGGACAGATACAAAAGGAAGATTTATGGTAACTTTTTTGTCTTTGGATACAGAGGGAATTCTAATAAAATAACCAGGTCTATTATTTGCTAGCATAGTGGATCCATGGGGTTCAATTGCTGCAAGGAATGGCGTCCCCAAGATGCAAGCTATAGGAATGTCGGCTAGTAGGAATTTTAAGTGCAGGTAATATTGTTTGAAGCAGAGACTGGCTTCAGGAATTTGAAAGGAGATTTCTGTTGGAATATTTCCAAGTCCAACTTCACTTGCTTGATTCTTTTGCCAGAAATTTACAGGAATAATTTCCTTATGCAAAAGATTGAGGTCAGATCCTGTATCTAGCAGAGTTTTCAAAAGAAAAGGCATTCCTTGAATTTTTAAATCCATAAGGACATGGAATTTTTTATGTTGAATTGGAAATACTTGCTCTTCTTTTTGTTCTGTCTTGTTTTCTTGTTCTTTGATAAACTTTTTAAGTTTACCTATTTCTTTCCCTAAATMTGAGATRGAGAGTGTCTGRAYAGAACAWYATGTAGGCTTAATTGAACATGGTTCCAAAGCCTTTTTAGAGCAATTTCTTGGGATCAAAATTCTTCTTTTAGTCCTCCATTCATAAAAGGAGATGAACATATCCTTTTCATCCATATAATCTTTCCATTCCTTAGATGAGATCAGATTTTATTCATTTGAGCTATTTGAAGCAAAATCTTTGGCATTTGGATGAGTAAAGAGATCCAAATTTAACATATCTTTCATCCAATCTTCTTTTACTTTATGTTTTTGACATCCCATCATTAGAGAAAGGAATTTTTTGACTTCAGGAGCAGATGGTCTTCTGATGTCTTCTGGTATAACCGCTTGGCATCTTCTGTTAATTTCTGTACATGGGTTTATCTGTACAACAAGAATATGTGGTTCANCCTCCTGCCTTGCAGGACTTACTATGGGTGCTCCAGAACCTAAGAGAACTTCGCTAGCTTCCTTCCTAGAACCTTATCTCCAGGGTGATAGAACTTTATCTATCTCTTGAGAGAACCTTGACACATAATCTTTCAGGGAAAATAGATTGCAATGGTAGGCAAATAGAAACGAGAATCATAAAAGATGCACAATAAAGAGACAATATTCAGAGATCATAAACGCTTGAAGAATTCTTTATATTAAAACAGAGAGCTGAAGCTCTAAAGCCATGGTATACAATACGAGCAAGATGCTCTATTCTCTCACACACTTACAGACTTATGCAGACTTGCACACAGAATGACTCAAAAGCTCAGACAGAAGGGAGCTTTAGAAAGACTCGGACAACTTACAGATTTACTAACTTCAAACTCTAAAAACTCCTCCCTGAGAATGAACTCCCCTTCTCCTTATATACAAATTTGTGGAAAAGAGAATCATTTCATCGATGAGACTCGACAAGACTTTGAACCCTACATGTCTTCCACTCAATCTACTTTTAGAGATTTGGCGGTAGAAATCATGCAAGATTCTTCCAACCAAATCGTAACTTTATTTTCCACTAAGAAAAGTAAACCATACTTAAGATCTGGCGGGGTAGTCGTGCAAGATTCCCCGACCAGTAGTCATACTCAAAACGACACTTAAAAAAGAATATTGGAAATGCGAGTCAAACAACGCCAAAAGTTGGAGAAGTGCTCCAAGTTTCCAAGATGCTCATTATTTTATTACAAAGTGGATATTGGTCACGTCAACCCACTGAACCCGATTGGCTCAACTGTCGGCCAATTAGACTTGAAGTACACTGTGGAGGTTGGTATCATCAACCCACGAAAACCGACTGATACCACTGTCGTCCAGTAAGACCTGAAGATATTTTTAGGATCATATCTTAGTCATTTTCGATATGAGTTAAAAACCTTTGTTCATAATTCAGCGTGTCCCACATTTTTGTATATACTTTTCATGCAATGAAGGGTTGGCCATTCATGATTTGGATAATGGTTTTTATTTTGACAGCCCATTGGAAATAATTAAGTATGAAGTGACATAGAATCTCGCCTTCATTTGGTCCGTATTCAAAGAGATTTTGGATTGATTGCAAGGGAAATATAGAACTTAAGATTCTTGGATCAATTGCTCCTTTGTTTAGGCCAAAATCTTTCCACCAATCTGCAAGCCAAAGGGGTGGTCTTCCTTCTTAGCTGTGTTAATATTTCCAAATTTAGTTAGATTTAAAAACTCTTCCTGTTGAACAAAGTTCCACCACAGCTCTTTATAAGATGAGTAATTATAATCACTATTTGGGAAATAAATTTCTGGATTTATTTTAGGAAAATGGTATAATAATCGTCCTCTGTTTAGGCAAAAATATTGCTGATTATTTCCTAGATTGTCCCTGATATCCCAAATAAGATCAATATCATGAAAGTTGTTAGTTAAAGCGTCTTGTGCTTCAACTGCATTTTGTGTAGCTCTAGCAATGATGGGAGCTAACACTTTTGAAACTCTCCTTAGTCATATCTCTGGTACTAAATTGGAATATGCAAGATGAGTTGTTTGAGTTAATATTTTGGTACTTCTTAATTCCCAATGTGCTCTCAATTCAGATTCATATATTTCCCAATTTGAAGAATCAGGAATGTTTACCAGCGTTTATGCTCCATTTCTGAGTTGAACATATATTATCATGTAGGAACCTTGTAAGTGTTCTCGACTTAAGAAATCTGGGATGGAATTATTAGTACCTTTGATATGTTCAACAGAAAAATCAAAACTGCTAAACAAAGCTTGCCCTATAGAAAATTTAGCATCACCAGGAGATCTTATATCTTTATTCATGACTTTGTTCATGGTAGCAGCATGAATTCTTAAGAGAAATTTCTTATAAATAAGATAAACTTCAAATTTATGAATAACATTCAATGCTGCTTTTATTTCTTTATCTAAAGCTGAGTAATTTTTCTTTGCTACTTGCCAAAGACCTGAGGTAAATTGTATAATTTCTTTCTTTTTCTTATCTCCCTGATGCCTGATTTGTTTGAGGATCGCTCCCCATCCAATGTTTCTAGCATCTATTTCAACTATTTTAGGAAGGTCATCATCAAAAATATGCAATATAGGGAGATTTTTGGTCTTGGATTTTATATTTCTGACTGCCTGAGAATGTTCTTCAGTCCAAGGACTAGGGTCTTTCTTCAATATTTCATTTAATAATTTCCTATCTTGAGCACAACCTTTATAAAAATGACTGATATAATTTAAACTACCCAAGAATCTTTGTAACCGAACCTTTTCAGTTATTTTGTCAGGAAATTTGTCAGCAAATTCTACAGCACGTGTCTGTAGAGTAAGCTCTCCATTTTTTATAGTATGGCCTAGATACTTGATCTCTATTTTGAATAATTCAAGCTTCTTTTTTGAAAATACTAGGCCTGCCTACTTGATTATTTGTAGAAATTTCCTAAGATGTTTGAAGTGCTGATTTATAGAGGATGAAAAGACAAGTATGTCATCAATATATACAATAAGCCAGTCAACGTAGGGTTTTAATGTATCATCCATGACCCTTTGAAATTTGGATGGTGCATTCTTTAGGATAAATGGAATAACATTCCATTCATAATGTATAGCTGGGACATTGAAAGCTGTTTTAAATTTATCCTCTTCTTTGATAGCCACTTGCCAAAATCCTGATTTTAGATCAATTTTTGAAAATATTTTTGCACCAGCAATCCTTGTAACCAAACTAGTCTTGATTGGGATGGGGTATGTATCATCAACCAAGACTTTGTTTAAAGGATTATAATTTACTACTAGCCTGGGAATGCCTCTTACTTGTTTAGAATGTTTGTTCACATAGAACCCATAACAATTCCAAGGACTAGTAGATTCTCTGATGAGCCCTTTACTAAGGAGACCCTTAATTTTTTCTGCACATAATCTCTGGTATTCAACATTCATAGGAATGGCTCTTCTCTTACAAGGTTTTCCTTCATAGTCTTCCTTGTATGGAAGAGAGACTTCATGCTTCTTTTGCTTCCAAAAAGCTATGGGATTTTCTGAGCATAATTGATCAATGAATTTTTTCTTCAACAAAAGAATTTTCTGTTGAATTTGATTTTGGCTTAACTGTTCTCTTAGTCTTATCCCATATTGTTGTCCCTTTAATTCTTCAATTTTGAGGATTTTATTTTTTATGGTTTGTACCATATTGGATATCCTGGGGACAGATACAAAAGGAAGATTTATGGTAACTTTTTTGTCTTTGGATACAGAGGGAATGCTAATAAAATAACCAGGTCTATTATTTGCTAGCATAGTGGATCCATGGGGTTCAACTGATGCAAGGAATGGCGTCCCCAAAATGAAAGCTATAGGAATGTCGGCTAGCAGGAATTTTAAGTGCAGGCAATATTGTTTGAAGCAGAGAGTGGCTTCAGGAATTTGAAAGGAGATTTCTGTTGGAATATTTCCAAGTCCAACAACACTTGCTTGAGTCTTTTGCTAGAAATTTACAGGAATAATTTCCTTATTCAAAATATTGAGGTTAGATCCTGTATCTAGCAGAGTTTTCAAATGAAAAGGCATTCCTTGAATTTTTAAATCCATAAGGAAATGGAATTTTTTATGTTGAATTGGAAATACTTGCTCTTCTTTGTGTTCTGTCTTGTTTTCTTGTTCTTTTATAAACTTATTAATTTTACCTATTTCTTTCCCTAAATCTGAGATGGAGAGTGTCTGGACAAAACAACATGTAGGCTTAATTGAACATGGTTCCAAATCCTTTTTAGAGCAATTTCTTGGGATCAAAATTCTTCTTTTAGTCCTCCATTCATAAAAGGATATGAACATATCCTTTTCATCCATATAATATTTCCATTCCTTAGATGACCTTAGTTTTTCTTCATTTGAGCTATTTGAAGCAAAATATTTGGCATTTGGATGAGTAAAGAGATCCCAATTTAACATATCTTTCATCCAATCTGCTTTTACTTTATGTTTTTGACATCCCATCATTAGAGAAAGGAATTTTTTGACTTCAGGAGCAGATGGTCCTCTGATGTCTTCTGGTATAACCTCTTGGCATCTTCTGTTAATTTCTGTCCATGGGTTTATTTGTACAATAAGAATATGTGGTTCATGAGGGAAAGGAAAGACAGAACACTGTGGGTGTGGGAAGGGTTCTTTTGCAGTAGAATGTGGTGGTGGAAGGTCAGTTATAAGCAGCTTGAGGCTAAGTTTCTACTTCTTCAATGCTGACATAATTTAGACTATGGGATCTATTGTTAGCAAACATAGATTCTTGACTACTAATAGAGTCTCTTCCAGATGTACTTTGATCTTCAACATTTTGTAATTCTCGGAAAGAAACTGAAGAATCCATTATGTTATAGGAGAGATAACTATAACTGCACAGAAAAGTAGGGCGTTTAATCTTACTCCTCTGCTCCGGAGAGAGATAATGTCAGATAGGCTCTTGGCCAACTGCTCAGGAAGAAACTAGTTACTCTTTCAGGAAGTCCCAGAAGTGGAAACCTTGTCTTTCAAAGGCCTGAGACTTCTGATACGGCTTCAGAGAATCGCAAGAGTGCAAACCTTGTATGTCAAAGGCCCGAGACTCTTGATATGTCTATAGATTCTTTCTTTTATTTTAAAACAAAAATTAACATAGCGAGAGATCTGTTATCATACACGGCGCGAAAATGGCTTCATGTCTCTGATACCATTTGTAAACTCAAAGGCTTCCTCCAACAGAGAATGAAGCTTGAAGATTGATCTGTCTCCTTCTGCTACTTGACCTTCTACGACTTGCTACTCTCCGCAGAACCAATCCAATTATCCTAGCGAACCCCAAGATGATCCTTATGCGAACCCCACCTCTTGGTCTTATGTGAACCTTTCGGAAACTCCTAGCGAACCTTCAGACAACCCAACACCTAAAAATACCCTAAGCGGCCTCCTGCCTTGCGGGACTTACTAAGGGTGCTCCAAGACCTAAGAGAACTTCGACCAACTTCCTTCCGAGAACATTATCTCCAGGGTGAGAGAACTTTATTTATCTCTTGAGATAACCTCAGCACATAATCTTTCAGGGAACACACATTGCAATGGTAGGCAAGTAGAAACGAGAATCATAATAGATGCACAATAAAGAGACAATATTCAGAGATCATAAATGCTTGCGAAAGTCTTTATATTAAAACAGAGAGTCGAATCTCTAAAGCCAAGGTAATATGAGTAGGATGCTCTATTCGCTCACACACTTACAGACTTATGCAGACTTGCACATAGAATGAATCAAAAGCTCAGACAGAAAGGAGCTTTAGAAAGACTCGGACAACTTACAAACTTACTAACTTCAAACTCTAAAAACTCCTCCCCGAGAATGAACTCCTCTTCTCCTTATATACAAATTTGTGGGGAAGAGAATCATTTCATCGGTGAGACTCAGCAAGACTTTGGACCCTAAATGTCTTCCACTCAATCTACTTTTAGATATTTGGTGGTAGAAATCGTGCAATATTCTTCCAACCAAATCTTAAATTAATTTTTCACTAATAAAAGTAAATCATAATTAATATCTGGCGGGGTAGTCATGCAAGATTCCCCAACTAGTAGTCATACTCAAAACGACACGTAAAAAGGAATCTTGGAAATGCGGGTCAAACCATGCCAAAAGTTGGACAAGTGCTCCAAGTTTCCAAGATGCTCATTATTTTATTACAAAGTGGATATTGGTCACATCAACCCACTGAACCCGATTGGCTCCACTGTCGGCCAATTAGACATGAAGTACACTGTAGAGGTTGGTATCGTCAACCCACGAAAACCTACTGACACCACTATCGGCCAGTAAGACATGAAGATATTTTTAGGATCATATCTTAGTCATTTTCGATATGAGTTAAAAACCTTTGTTCATAATTCAACATGTCCCACATTTTTGTATATACTTTTTGTGCAATGAAGGGCTGGCCATTCATGATTTGGATAATGGTTTTTACTTTGACAGCCCATTGGAAATGATTAAGTATGAAGTGACATAGAATCTCGCCTTCATTTGGTCCGTATTCAAAGAGATTTTGGATTGATTGCAAGGGAGATATAGAACTTAAGATTCTTGGATCAATTGCTCCTTTGTTTAGGCCAAAATCTTTCCACCAATCTGCAAGCCAAAGGGGTGGTCTTCCCACTATAGCTGTGTTAATATTTCTAAATTTAGTTAGAGTTAAAAACTCTTCCTACTGAATAAAGTTCCACCACAGCTCTTTATAAGGTGAGTAATTATAATCACTATTTGGGAAATAAATTTCTGGATTTCTTTGAGGCCAATGGTATAATAATCGTCCTCTGTTTAGGCAAAAATATTGTTGATTATTTCCCAGATTGTCCCTGATATCCCAAATAAGATCAATATCATGAAAGTTGTTAGTTAAAGCGTCTTGTGCTTCAACAACATTTTGCATAGCTCTAGCAAGGATGGGAGCTAACACATTTGAAACTCTCCTTGATCGTATCTCTGGTACTAAATTGGAATATGCAAGCTGAGTTGTTTGAGTTAATATTTTGGTACTTCTTAATTCCCAATGTGGTCTCCATTCTGATTCATATATTTCTCAATTTAAAGAATCAAGAATGTTTACCAGTGTTTCTGCTCCATTTCTGAGTTGAACAAAGATTATCATGCAGGAATCTTGTAAGTGTTCTCGACTTAAGAAATTTGGGATGGAATTATTAGTACCTTTGATATGTTCAACAAAAAAATCAAAATTGTTGAACAAAGCTTGCCATCTAGCAAATTTAGCATCACTAGGAGATCTTATATCTTTATTCAAGAGCTTGTTCATGGCAGCAGCATGAGTTCTTAAGAGAAATTTCTTATAAATAAGATAAATTTCAAATTTATGAATAACATTCAGTGCTACTTTTATTTCTTTATCTAAAGCTGAGTAATTTTTCTCTGCTGCTTGCCAAAGACCTGAGGCAAAATGGATAATTTCTTCCTTTTTATTATCTCCCTGATGCCTAATTTGTTTGAGGACCACTCCCCATCCAATGTTGCTAGCATCTATTTCAACTATTTTAGGAAGGTCATAATCAGAAATATGCAATATAGGGAGATTTTTGGTCTTGGATTTTATATTTTTGACTGCCTGAGAATGTGCTTCATTCCAAGGACTAGGGTGTTTCTTCCATATGTCATTTAATAGTTTCCTGTCTTGAGCACAACCTTTATAAAAATGACTGATATAATTTAAACTACCGAAGAATCTTTGTAACTGAACCTTTTCAGTTATTTTGTCAGGAAATTTGCCAGCAAATTCTACAGCATGTGTCTGTAGAGTAAGCTCTCCATTTTTTATAGTATGGCCTAGATACTTGATCTCTGTTTTGAATAATCCAAGCTTATTTTTTGAAAATACTAGGCCTGCCTGCTTGATTATTTGCAGAAATTTCTTAAGATGTTTGAAGTGTTGATCTACAAAGGATGAAAAGATAAGTATGTCATCAATATATACAATAAGCCAGTCAAAGTAGGGTTTTAATGTATCATCCATGACCCTTTGAAATTTGGAGGGTGCATTCTTTAGGCCAAATGGCATAACATTCCATTCATAATGTCCAGCTGGGACATTGAAAGTTGTTTTAAATTTATCTTCTTCTTTGATAACCACTTGCCAAAATCCTGATTTTAGATCAAACTTTGAAAATATTTTTGCACCAGCAATCCTTGTAACCAAAATAGTCTTGTTTGGGATGGGGTATGTATCATCAGCCAAGACTTTGTTTAAAGGCTTATAATTTACTACTAGCCTAGGAATGCCTCTTTTTTGTTCAGAATGTTTGTTCACATACAACCCATAACAATTCCAAGGACTAGTAGATTCTCTGATGAGCCCTTTACTAAGGATACCCTTAATTTTGTCTACACACAATCTCTGGCATTCAACATTCATAGGAATGGCACTTCTCTTACAAGGTTTTCCTTCATAGTCTTCCTTGTATGGAAGAGAGATTTCATGCTTCTTTTGCTTCCAAAAAACAGTGGTATTTTCTGAGCATACTTGATCAATGAACTCTTGCTTCAACAGAAGAATTTTCTGTTGAATTTGATTTTGGCTTAGCTTCTCTCTTATTCTTATCCCAGATTGTTGTCCCTTTAATTCTTCAATTTTGAGGATTTTATTTTTTATGGTTTGTACCATATTGGATATCCTCGGGACAGATACAAAAGGAAGATTTATGGTAACGTTTTTGTCTTTGGATACAAAGGGAATGCTAATAAAATAACTAGGTCTATTATTTTCTAGCATAGTGGATCCACAGGGTTCAACTACTGCAAGGAATGGCGTCCCCAAGATGCAAGCTATAGGAATGTCGGCTAGCAAGAATTTTAAATGCAGGCAATATTGTTTGAAGCAGAGAGTGCCTTCAGGAATTTGAAAGGAGATTTATGTTGGAATATTTCCAAGTCCAACAACACTTGCTTGAGTATTTTGCTAGAAATTTACAGGAATAATTTCCTTATTCAAAAGATTGAGGTCAGATCCTGTATCTAGCAGAGTTTTCGAATGAAAAGGCATTCCTTGAATTTTTAAATCCATAAGGACATGGAATTTTTGATGTTGAATTGGAAATACTTTCTCTTCTTTTTGTTCTGTCTTGTTTTCTTGTTCTTTGATAAACTTATTAAGTTTACCTATTTCTTTCCCTAAATCTGAGATGGAGAGTGTCTGGACAGAACAACATGTAGGCTTAATTGAACATGGTTCCAAATCCTTTTTAGAGCAATTTCTTGGGATCAAAATTCTTCTTTTAGTCCTCCATTCATAAAAGGAGATGAACATATCCTTTTCATCCATATAATATTTCCATTCCTTAGATGACCTCAGTTTTTCTTCATTTGAGCTATTTGAAGCAAAAGCTTCAGCATTTGGATGAGTAAAGTGATCGAAATTTAACATATCTTTCATCCAATCTGCTTTTACTTTATGTTTTTGACATCCCATCATTAGAGAAAGGAATTTTTTGACTTCAAGAGAAGATGGTCTTCTGATGTCTTCTGGTATAATTGCTTGGCATCTTCTGTTAATTTATGTGCATGGGTTTATCTGTACAACAAGAATATGTGGTTCATGAGGGAAAGGAAAGTTAGAACACTGTGGGTGTGGGAAGGGTTCTTTTGCAGTAGAATGTAGCAGTGGAAGGTCAGTGCGTGGATTATGATTGACATGTTCAAACTGTAAATGATATTCTTCTGTGAATACAGAAAGGCTGGATACGGTTACTAATTTCCTGCAGTCTAAGCATTGAACTGCAAAAGGAACATGGCCAATGGAGTTTGCAAGAGATTGTAATGAAGGGTGTAGGCAAAAGGATTAAGAGGAGGATGAGGATGAGACTGAAGAATTATTACACGATAAGGAGTTTTGTGGAAAGGAAATAACTGCAGAGGATGAAGATTCTTTTATTTGGGCAGAAGTGATCGACCTTGGAATAGGAGCTTTTTGTGTATCAATGATCCAATCTGTGGGAAAATAAATATTTTCCCAACGAATTGTTTGATACACCATTTGTAAACTCAGAGGCTTCCTCAGTACCATTTGTAAACTTAGAGGCTTCCTTCGACGGAGAATGAAGCTTGAAGACTGATCTGTCTCGTGTGTGTGTCTCCTTTTGCTACTTGACCTTCTACGGCTTGCTACTCTCTGCAGAACCAATCCAGTTATCCTTATTTCTCTGTATAACTAGATTGGTTCTGCAGAGAGTAGCAAGCCGTAGAAGGTCAAGTAGAAAAAGGAGACACACGCACGATACAGATCAATCTTCAAGCTTCATTCTCCATCAGAGGAAGCCACTGATTTTACAAATGGTACTGAGGAAGCCTCTGAGTTTACAAATGGTGTATCAAACAATTCATTGGGAAAATATTTCTTTTCCCACAGACTGGGTCATTGATACACCAAAGGTTCCTATTCCAAGGTCGATCACTTCTGCCCAAATAAAAGAATTTGCAGCCTCTGCAGTTATTTCCTTTCCACAAAAATCCTTATCGCGTAATAATTCTTCAATCTCATTCTCATCCTCCTCTTCATCCTTTTTCCTACACCCTTCATTACAATCTCTTGCAAACTCCATTGGCCATGTTCCTTTTGTAGTTCAATGCTTAGACTACAGGAAATTAGTAACCCTATCCAGCCTTTCTGCATTCATAGAAAAAGATCATTTACAATTTAAACATGTCAATCATAATCAACGCACTGACCTTCCATCACCACATTTCACTACAAAAGAAACCTGCCCACACCCTGTTAGCAATATTTCTTGTAAGGGGGTTAGAATGCAAAATAATGGGTTAAACCCCACTTGTTCTAAGTTTTGAATGCAAATGCACCTATGGTAAGCGGTAAGAAAGTCTGAGCGGCAGCGATTCATGTGCTCGGATCGATGGTGCATATGGGATTCTGGACCCCCCCTGCACTTCTACCTTTAAGCGGAGGGGGGGGTCCGGAATCGGGGGCGCATCTCTTCAATGGTCCAGATCAGCGCGCCCGGATCAACGGCGATAAAGGAAATTCCGGACCCCCCCTGCCCTTCTACTTTTAAGCGGAGTGGGGGGGTCCGAAATCAGGCGCATAGCTTTCCGACGACTGAGATCTTAGCGCCTGGATCAACGACGCTCGTGCGATCCCATCATCCTCAACTGCCCTGTGTTTAACCTGCGTGGGCCCTTCTCCCGTCATGTCATCTTCCAGAATCACCTTTCTCCTGATGCCGTGTGTCATTCGTCCACCTCCCCTCTTTGGTCCACGTGGTCCTCCTTCCTTCTCATCATCCACTCGTCGCTCACCATGTGTCCCACTCCTTTCCACGTCATCCTCTCGCCAAAGAGCAAGTCCATTATCTCCCGTCTTCCCCCCTTTCCGCCTGTTGTCTTCCTCCATGTGCCCTCCTATGTCGCCCTTCTCACACCTCACCACTTCTTTCACGTCCTCACAGTTTTGATGCCATCACTCCGTCCCCGTGCCCCACCTTCCGCGCTGGCCTCCACACCTATTCTTTAAGCCAGTAAGTTATTCCAGGTGGCAGTGTGGGAGGCTCTCCACATCCCGAAGGTGCCGAGTTGGTCGGGCCATCCTCAATCCCGATGAGGCAGTTATTGAAGCGGTTGGTGGTGGTTAGACATCACCTCCGCCATAATGGGAAAGCACGACAATGAATTAAAGGCACGTCGATTCGCCGTTGGAACTGTCAAAGAGTTAGATTGCATATGACATAAGTTGCACGATATTTCAGAGGTTGACTGTCAAAAAGCCATGCAGACCCAAAGCCTTTAATGCAGTGTCTTGATTTTGCTGTTGTTGTTGTTCTGAGTATGTGAAGGCATTTTCGCCATTTTTGTATCTATCGATGGTAGAGCTAAGCTCCCGACTGTAAAGTTTCAACAAAAATTCTAGTTCTCTGGGTTGTGTATCTATGTTTGAGATTTCTTGTTTTATGACAAACAGTTCTCCCTTCTCCATCTATGTTTTCATCTCATACCAGAGAGTTCATGATTGAATGATTCGCATGGATTGTTGTAGTGATGTTATGATAAAGGATTTGTCGTGACATTATTGTATTCTCCAGTCTTTTGTGTTTGAATGTAAGAGGATCTTGTGTTCGAATGATTTCTCCCTCAGTCTGTTACAAACCTGATGTTTATGATAGACCTTCACACTTTTCTCATGCAAGTCTTCCCCCTACTCACCCTTACTACAACTCACTGTTTGAAGTTTATCTAAGACCTCACTCACCCGTGCAGGCCTGGTCTAGTTTCCGATTTGAGACGACTGTTCCGAGTTTGCTTCCATTTGATCACCCCTTTCAAACAAATCGTGACATTAAACTGATGGGTATCAGGCTCTGCTCCTGTGAGCAATCTAGGAGTGACTTCTGACGCTAACATTTCTGGCGCCGTTGCCGGGGACGAAGTTGAATATTTTCCTCAGATTTGAACAACAAAGATCAACTGATTCTGAAGGTGCATCAGATATCAGAACTTGAAGATTTCTACTGTGCACTTGGCGACTCCATTGTGACGACTCCGCTGGGGAGGACCTGCTGTATCAACTGTGGCTTTGAGAGGCAGACATACGAGGTCTAATCCACACTTGCCTTTAGCTACACCAGAATATGACTCGGAAGCGGTGCGCAGAAAGGGAAAGAGCTATGTAAAAGAAGTTTCCATCGCTGAAATAGGTAATGCGCCTTCCCCTTCTGTGAGAACTCCATTTTCTTATTCTCAGCTTCCTAGTCGTCCTTCCTCTGAGGTTTCCCATTTTCTGAATTTTGGGAGTGTTCCTGCTGAGTTTTCTCCTCCTGGTCTAGTATCAGAAAGAGAGATCCTTGTCACTCCCCCCTCCCTGAAGGTCGTGCCTCATCACAGACCTCAATCTTCTGAAGGTTTCACCACCCCTCCTTTTATTGCTACTGTTGCACAGAGAGAAGCATCTGCACACTCAGGTCCCTTGGCTCTCTCTCTATTTTCTTCGTTGTCTCCTCCAAGAACCTCTTTTTCGACATCTCTGGTCCATACTCCTTCTCCTCCAAGTTATCCTCTACCTAATATTCCTATGGTTGGTGCTAATCCCCCTCTGAATAGAATGGACGCCATAGTTGCTGCTAGATATGCTCCTTTAATCCTACCACATCCTATGAATCCTCTCCCTGCTGGGGACTACTTGAAGTACATGCCCAAGTTCAGTGGGGAGGGAGACATAACTGCTGAAGAGCACCTAGCTGCTTTTTACAGTTATGCAGACAACTTGAATATCGAGAGTGAAGATGTCTAGATGAGAGTTTTCATCCAGAGCCTCGATGGAGAGGTGAGGAAATGGTTCCGAGGATTGGCCCCTAGATCTATTGCTGGAATTGAGGCTCTGGATAATGTTTTCCTGAGACAGTGGGGAGACAGGAAAGATTTCATGTATTACATGACAGAGTTTGGGTCTCTGAGGAAAATGGAAGGAGAGTCTGTCTCAGACTTCTCCAAAATATTTAATAAGATGTACAACAAGATCCCTGCAGAGATAAATCCCTCAGAGGCCTCCGCCCAAATTTCATATGCTGGTGCGTTAGATCTTGATTTCTGCCTGCTATTGAGAGAAAGAAGAGCTACCTCCCTAGCTCAAATGCAAGACGTTGCCATAGAAGTGGAATCCAACATATTGGCATCTGACAGACTGAGGAACAAAGCAGATGTAGATAGAAGAAAGGGAAGATCTGAAGCCTCAACTTCTAGCCCATCATTGCCCCACCCTCAAGTGAATGAACTAACCAAGATAATGAAGTTACTGACCGAAGAGGTGGAGAAATTGAAGGTGGAAAGGAAACAAATGTATAAGGGCCCTCAGAACACTGAAAATAAAGGGGGTTTCAGGAGGCCAAATAATATTGCTCCCCCAACTATGCACAGAGAAAGGGGAAGAGACAGAGAAGACCAGAGAATTTAGGCCCCTTTCCAGAACCATCTAGTTGCCCATGAGGAGGAAAGAGAAACAGATGAGTTGGATTCTGAAATCCACTACCTAGAAGACACTCCTCCTTTTCCTCATCTCACCCAGACTGCTTATGAAGAGTCTCTCATGGATGGTCAGCTAAATGAATTGAGCAAGGGAGACAAAGCTGGTGGCGGTCGAGGCAAGTACAACCCGAGGTCCGACAAAAGGGCAACAACACCTGATGTTCCTGAGCAATCCAATAGAATAGAGAAACCTGCTAATGAAGTAGCAGACGCTCACAGAGGTAAGAAGGCTCAACCTCTCTCTTTTGTGTTGTTCTCTGTGTATTGATGTTATTCTCATGAATGTTTGTTTCCTGTTATACATTTTCTTTATATGTCGTGTATGTGATTTCATGCTTTGAGTTTGAAGAATCCCGAAATCATGTCCATAATCATGTTCCTGAAATTAGAAGAATCCCGAAGCCTATGTCTTCTTTCAATTTCGAACATGAGATTCAAAACATCAAAATCCATGTGCCACTCACTGAGTTAATTAAACATGGCGAATTCAAAAAATGCTTCTCTGAGCTGTTGAAGTCCGAAGCCTCTTACCCTCTCACAGACTCCATAAACCTCCAAAATGAAAGGCCTGCGGTTGTCCTAGGTCCCATGGTAGAAGACAGAGATGATTCATCCCCTCCCTTCTACACATCCCTGGACATAAATGACAAAGTGTTGCATAATTGACTTATGGATTCAGGGGCCTCTCACAACCTCATGCCCAAAACTGTCATGGAAGAATTGGGACTAGAAGTCACCCGAGCCTGTCATGACCTCTATTCTTTTGACTCCAGGAGGGTTCCGTGTTTGGGAGTCATCAAGGACCTAGTAGTTTCCCCGTTTCAGCTGCCCATGAAAAGCATGGTCATGGATATTGTGGTAGCTGACATCCCCCCTAAGTTCGGCATGTTGTTGTCAAGGTTTTGGATTAAGAGACTTGGAGGGACGTTACAGATGGATCTCACATATGCCACCATTCCAGTCTTTGGATGAGAACATAGGAGATTGTACAGAGAAGCCCAACTGGCCTACATAATCAGTGATGAAGCCAACCCTACCAATCATCCCATCTATGCCTTGGACACTGATTTAGGCTCCAGTCTACT
>JZKD02S2063445.1:36531-52228 GCA_000966675.3 Picea glauca
ACGACCCCGGGAAGTTGATGCACCAACTTACCCAAACGGGGCCCACATGACTTTTGGCGCTTCATCTCCTAGGGTTAGGTTTTTGGATGTCTAGGACTTTTGGCGTTCCTATCATTTGTAAAAAGGCCTTCCGAGCCTCATTGTAATCATCTTCTTGCGAATGCGAGTAGCCGTCACATTTCTTCTCAAAGATAAGCTACCACCATTCTAGCGAGTCTTTCACTCTGTACTTTTATAGTCTCTGTACATTTATTTCATTAATAGAAATCGTGTATTACTGTATATCTGTGACTCTTGTTATATTTCCGCTATATCTCTATTATATTGTTGTCTCTCTTGCAATATCTCTGAATATTTTTGTGTTATATCTCCGCTCTCATTTCGTGCCGAAAATAATCCGGATCACTGCAATCATCAACAGAAGATCAAACAGGCTTTTGACAGGAAGAACAGAAAGAAGGAATTCAAGCAAGGTGACCTGGTACTCAAGTGGGACGCACCCAGGCAGGACAGGGGCAAGCACAGAAAGTTTGATGCCCTCTGGTTTGGGCCTTTCAAGATCCTTGAAGTATTTTCAAACAACACATACAGGTTGCAGGATCTGGAAGGCATAGAATTTTTTAGTGGCCCAGTAAATGGGCATTTCTTGAAAAAATGTTTTCTGTGAGCCGCAGTTGGCTCTTTTGTTTTGTAAATATTGTTTTTGTTTTTTTTCAGTTTAATAAATGACTCCATATCCCAACAACAAAGGAACTGGATCTGCAAAAGAGTTCTTAGAGCATCACAGGGACGACTCTATCCCCCATGGAGCCAAATGTTAGCAATATTTCTTGTAAGGGGGTTAGAATGCAAAAGAATGGGTTAAAACCCACTTGTCCTAAGTTTTGAATGCAAATGCGCCTATGGTAAGCAGTAAGCAAGTCCGAGTGGCAGCGATTCGCGTGCTCAGATTGACGGTGCATATGGGATTCCGGACCCCCCCTACCCTTCTACCTTTAAGCAGAGGGGGGGGTCTGGCCTTGGAGGCGCATCTCTTCAACGGTACAGCTCAGTGCGCCTGGATCAACGGAGATAACGGCAATTCCAGACCACCCCTGCCCATCTACTTTTAAGCGGAGGGAGGGGGGGGGGTGTCCGGAATCAGGTGCGCAACTTTCCAAAGGTCGAGATCTTAGCGCCCAGATCAACAGCGCTCGTGCGATCCCATCATCCTCAGCTGCCCTGTGTTTAACCTGCGTGGACCCTTCTCCCGTCATGTCATCTTCCAGAATCACCTTTCTCTTGATGCCGTGTGTCATCTGTCCACCTCCCCTCTTTGGTCCGTGTGGTCCTCCTTCCTTCTCATCATCCACTCGTCGCTCGCCATGTGTCCTTCTCCTTTCCACGTCAGCCTCTCGCCAAAGAGCAAGTCCATTATCTCCCGTCTTCCCCCCTTTCCGCTTGTTGTCTTCCGCCATGTGCCCTCCTCTGTCACCCTTCTCACACCTCGCCACTTCTTTCACGTCCTCACAGTTTTGACGTCATCACTTCGTCCCCGTGCCCCACCTTCTGCGCTGGCCTCCACACCTATTCTTTAAGCTAGTCAGTTATTCCAGGTGGCAGCGCGGGAGGCCCTCCACGTCCCGAAGGTGCCGAGTTGGCCGGGCCATCCTCAATCCCGATGAGGCAGTTATTGAAGCAGTTGGTGGTGGTTAGACATCGCCTCGGCCATAATGGGAAAGAACGACAATGAATTAAAGGCACGTCGATTCATTGTTGGAAATGTCAAAGAGTTAGATTGCGTCTGACATAAGTTGCACGATATTTCAGAGGTTGACTGTTAGAAATCCATGCAGACGCAAAGCCTTCAATGCAGTGTTTTGATTTCGTTGCTATTGTTGTTCTGAGTATATGAAGGCGTTTTCGCCATTTTTGTATCTATCGATGGTAGAGCTAAGCTCCCGACTGTAAAGTTTCAGCAAACATTCTAGTTCTCTAGGTTGTGTATCTGTGTTTGAGATTTCTTGTTTTATGACAAACAGTTCTCCCTTCTCCATCTATGTTTTAGTCTCATACCAGAGAGTTCATGATCGAATGATTCGTGTGGATTGTTGCAGTGATGTTATGATAAAGTATTTTTCGTGACATTATTGTATTCTCTGGTCTTTTTTGTTTGAATGTAAGAGGATATTGTGTTCGAATGCTTTCTCCCTCAGTCTGTTACAAACCTGATGTTTAAGAATAGACCTTCGCACTTTTCTCATGGAAGTCTTCCCCCTACTCACCCTTACTACAAATAACTGTTTGAAGTTTATCTAAGACCTCACTCACCCGTGCAGGCCTGGCCTATCTTCCGAGTTGAGACGACTGTTCCGAGTTTGCTTCCATTTGATCACCCCTTTCAAATAAATCGTAACATTAAACTGATGGGTGTCACGCTCTGCTCCTGCGAGCAATCCAGGAGTGACTTCTGATGCTAACACACCCACAGTGTTCTGACTTTCCTTTCCCTCATGAACCACATATTCTTGTTGTACAGATAAACCCATGCACATAAATTAACAAAAGATGCCAAGCGGTTATACCAGAAGACATCAGAACACCATATGCTCCTGAAGTAAAAAAATTCCTTACACTAATGATGGGATGTCAAAAACATAAAGTAAAAGCAAATTGGATGAAAGATATGTTAAATTGGGATCTCTTTACTCATCTAAATGCCAAAGCTTTTGCTTCAAATATCTCAAATGAAGAAAAACTAAGGTCATCTAAGGAATGGAAAGATTATATGGATGAAAAGGATATGTTCATCTCCTTTTATGAATGGAGGACTAAAAGAATAATTTTGATCCTAAGAAATTTCTCTAAAAAGGCTTCTGAACCATGTTCAATTAAGCCTACATATTGTTCTGTCCAGAAACTCTCCATCTCAGATTTAGGGAAAGAAATAGGTAAACTTAAAAAGTTTATCAAAGAACAAGAAAACAAGACAGAACAAAAAGAAGAGCAAGTATTTCCAATTCAACATAAAAAATTCCATGTCCTTATGGATTTAAAAATTCAAGGAATGCCTTTTCATTTGAAAACTCTGCTAGATACAGGATCTGACCTCAATCTTTTGAATAAGGAAATTATTCCTGTAAATTTCTGGCAAAAGACTTAAGCAAGTGTTGTTGGACTTAGAAATATTCCAACAGAAATCTCCTTTCAAATTCCTGAAGCCACTCTCTGCTTCAAACAATATTGCTTGCACTTAAAATTCCTGCTAGCCAACATTCCTATAGCTTGCATCTTGGGGACTCCATTCCTTGCAGCAGTTGAACCCCATGGATCCACTATGGTAGCAAATAATAGACCTAGTTATTTTCTTAGCATTCCCTCTGTATCCAAAGACAAAAAAGGTACCATAAATCTTCCTTTTGTATCTATCCCCAAGATATCCATTATGGTACAAACCATAAAAAATAAAGTCCTCAAAATTGAAGAATTAAAGGGACAACAATCTGGGATAAGAATAAGAGAGCAGTTAAGCCAAAATCAATCTCAACAGAAAATTCTTCTGTTGAAGCAAGAATTCATTGATCAAGTATGCTCAGAAAATCCCATATCTTTTTGGAAGAAAACAAAGCATGAAGTCTCTCTTCCATACATGGAAGACTATGACGTAAAACCTTGCAAGAGAAGAGCCATTCCTATGAATGTTGAATACCAGAGACTGTGTGTAGAAGAAATTAAGGGTCTCCTTAGTAAAGGGCTCATCAGAGAATCTACTAGTCCATGGAATTGTTATGGTTCTATGCGAACAAACATTTTGAACAAGTAAGAGGTGTTCCCAGGCTAGTAGTAAATTATAAGCCTTTAAACAAAGTCTTGGCTAATGATACATACCCCATCCCAAACAAGACTAGTTTGGTTACAAGGATTACTGGTGCAAAAATATTTTCAAAGTTTGATCTAAAATCAGGATTTTGGCAAGTGGTTATCAAAGAAGAAGATAAATTTAAAACAACTTTCAATGTCCTAGTTGGACATTATGAATGGAATGTTATGCCTTTTGGCCTAAAGAATGCACCATCCAAATTTCAAAGGGTCATGGATGATACATTAAAACCCTACTTTGACTGGATTATTGTATATATTGATGACATACTTGTCTTTTCATCCTCTGTAGATCATCACTTCAAACAGCTTAAGAAATTTCTGCAAATAATCAAGCAGGCAGGCCTAGTATTTTCAAAAAAGAAGCTTGGATTATTCAAAACAGAGATCAAGTATCTAGGCCATACTATAAAAAATGGAGAGCTTACTCTACAGACACATGCTGTAGAATTTGGTGAAAATTTTCCTGACAAAATAACTGAAAAGGTTCAGTTACAAAGATTCTTGGGTAGTTTAAATTATATCAGTCATTTTTATAAAGGTTGTGCTCAAGACAGGGAATTATTAAATGACATATTGAAGAAAGACCCTAGTCCTTGGACTGAAGCACATTCTCAGGCAGTCAGAAATATAAAAGCCAAGACCAAAAATCTCCCTATATTGCATATTTATGATGATGAACTTCCTAAAATAGTTGAAACATATGCTAGCAACATTGGATGGGGAGTGGTCCTCAAACAAATCAGGCATCAGGGAGATAAGAAAAAGGAAGAAATTATCCAATTTGCCTCAGGTCTTTGGCAAGTAGCAGAGAAAAATTTCTCATCTTTAGATAAAGAAATAAAAGTAGCACTGAATGTTATTCATAAATTTGAAATTTATCTTATTTATAAGAAATCTCTCTTAAGAACTCATGCTGCTGCCATGAGCAAGGTCCTGAATAAAGATATAAGATCTCCTGGTGATGCGAAATTTTCTAGATGGAAAGCTTTGTTTAGCAATTTTGATTTTTCTGTTGAGCATATCAAAGGTACTAATAATTCCATCCCAGATTTCTTAAGTCGAGAATACTTACAAGGTTCCTGCATGATAATCTCTTTTCAACTCAGAAATGGAGCAGAAACACTGATAAACATTCACAATTCTTTAAATTGGGAAATATATGAATCTGAATGGAGACCACATTGGGAATTAAGAAGTACCAAAATATTAACTCAAACAACTCAGCTTGCATATTCCAATTAGTACCAGAGATACGACCAAGGAGAGTTTCAAATGTGTTAGCTCCCATCATTGCTAGAGCTATGCAAAATGGAGTTGAAGCACAAGATGATTTAACTAACAACTTTCATGATATTGATCTTATTTGGGATATTAGGGACAATTTGGGAAATAATCAACAATATTTTTTCCTAAACAGACCATGATTATTATACCATTGGCCTGAAAGAAATCCAGCAATTTATTTCCCAAATAGTGATTATAATTACTCATCTTATAAAGAGCTGTGGTGGAAGTTTATTCAACAGGAAGAGTTTTTAACTCTAACTAAATTTGGAAATATTAACAGAGCTACAACAGGAAGAACACCCCTTTGGCTTGTAGATTGGTGGAAAGATTTTGGCCTAAACAAAGGAGCAATTGATCCAAGAATCTTAAGTTCTATATCTCCCTTGCAATCAATCCAAAATATCTTTGAATACGGACCAAATGAAGGGGAGATGTTGTGTTACTTCATACTTAATCATTTCCAATGAGTTGTCAAAGTAAAAACCATTATCCAAATCATGAATGGCCAACGCTTCATTGCACAAAAAGTATATAAAACAATGTGGGACACGCTGAATTATGAACAAAGGTTTTTAACTCATATCGAAAATTACTAAGATATGATCCTAAAAATATCTTCAGGTCTTACTAGCCGACAGTGGTGTCAGTCGATTTTCGTGGGTTGACAATACCAACCTCCACAGTGTACTTCAAGTCTAATTGGCCGACAGTGGAGCCAATCGGGTTCAGTGGGTTGACGTGACCAATATCCACTTTGTAATAAAATAATGAGCATCTTGGAAACTTGGAGCACTTCTCCAACGTTTGGCTCGGTTTGACCCGCATTTCCAAGATTCCTTTTTACGTGTCATTTTGGGTATGACTACTGGTCGGGGAATCTTGCATGACTACCCCGCCAGATCTTAAGTATGATTTACTTTTCTTAGTGGAAAATAAAGTTATGATTTGGTTGGAAGAATCTTGCACGATTTCTACCACCAAATCTCTAAATGTAGATTGAGTGGAAGACATGTAGGGTCCAAAGTCTTGTCGAGTCTCATCAATGAAATGATTCTCTTCTCCACAAATTTGCATATAAGGAGAAGAGGAGTTCATTCTTGGGGAGGAGTTTTTAGAGTTTGAAGTTAGTAAGTCTGTAAGTTGTCCGAGTCTTTCTAAATCTCCCTTTTGTCTGAGCTTTTGAGTCATTATGTGTGCAAGTCTGCATAAGTCTGTAAGTGTGTGAGCGAATAGAGAATCCTGCTCATATAACCTTGGCTTTAGAGCTTCGACTCTCTATTTTAATATAAAGACTTTCGCAAGCGTTTATGATCTATTAATATTGTCTCTTTATTATGCATATGTTATGATTCTCGTTTCTACTTGCCTACCATTGCAATCTGTGTTCCCTGAAATATTATGTGCCGAGATTCTCTCAAGAGATAGATAAAGTTCTCTCACCCTGGAGATAAGGTTCTCGGAAGGAAGATGGTCGAATTTCTCTTAGGTCCTGGAGCACCTGTAGTAAGTCCCGCAAGGCAGGAGGTCGCTTAGGGTAGTTTTAGGTGTTGGGTTGTCTGAAGGTTCGCTAGGAGTTTCCAGAAGTTTCACATAAGGCCAAGAGGTGGGGTTCACATAAGGATCATCTTGGGGTTCACCAGGATAACTGGATTGGTTCTGCAAAGAGTAGAAATCCGTAGATGGTCAAGTAGTAGAAGGAGACAGATCAATCTTCAAGCTTCATTCTCCATTGGAGGAAGCCTCTGAGTTTACCAATGGTATCAGAGCCATGAAGCCATTTTCGTGCCGAGTATGATAACAGATCTCTCGCTCTGTTAAGTTTTGTTTTAAAATAAAAGAAAGAATCTAGAGTTGTATCAAGAGTCTCGGGCCTTTGAAAGACAAGGTTTCCACTCTTGTGACTCTCTAAATCCGTATCAAAAGTCTCGAGCCTTTGAAAGACAAGGTTTCCACTTCTGCGACTTCCTGAAAGAGTAACTAGTTTCTTCCTGAGCAGTCGGCCAGGAGCCTATCTGACATTCTCTCTCTCCGGAGCAGAGGAGTAAGATTAAACTCCCTACTTTTCTGTGCAGTTATAGTTATCTCTCCTATAACATAATGGATTCTTCAGTTTCTTTCCGAGAATTACAAAATGTTGAAGATCAAAGTACATCTGGAAGAGACTCTGTTAGTAGTCTAGAATCTATGTTTGCTAACAATAGATCCCATAGTCTAAATTTTGCCAGCATTGAAGAAGTAGAAACTGAGCCTCAAGCTGCTTGGAAATTACCCACTATATCTCCCAACCAAGTCTATAAAGACCTAAATATGTTTCATCTCAAGGCTATCTCTAGGGTAATAGTAAAAGAATCAGTCAGTCGGATACAACAAAACAGTGATGTCAGGTAGACTATTTCCTTGATAAATGTCAAAGAAGTCCAAAATGAAGCCAAAAAGCATGGAACAAATTATTTACATTTTGGATGCATCCGAGTTGGAATCAGACCCTTGGTTCACAAAGGCATTGATGCCTATGCTCTGTGTACAGTCAGGGATATGACACATAACAAATTCACTGATTCATTAATAGGAGGAATAGTAGCCCCTCTTTCAAATGGTCCTGTTTATTTTGATTGTTTTCCCAACTTATCTGTATATACTTTTGATGATAACCTTGGAGATATATTAAAACTCCAAATCAGAACCACTGGATTTGATATGTGACAAACTAGAACAAATATATCTATCCAAACCAGGGGATACTTCAAACATACCAATACTCTATTCCCGACAGTCTTGCATACTCCTAGCCGAACTTCTCAATCCAACACTTTGGTTCTAACCGACCCTTTAAATCAAAAAATGGAGCATCAAACAATTCGTTGGGAAAATCTTTCTTTTCCCACAAACTGGGTCATTGATACACCAAAATCTCCTATTCCAAGGTCGATCACTTTTTCCCAAATAAAAGAATTTGCATCCTCTGCAGTTATTTCCTTTCCACAAAAATCCTTATCGCGTAATAATTCTTCAGTCTCATCCTCATCCTCCTCTTCATCCTTTTGCCTACACCCTTCATTACAATCTCTTGCAAACTCCATTGGCCATGTTCCTTTTGTAGTTCAATGCTTAGACTGCAGGAAATTAGTAACCCTATCCAGCCTTTCTGCATTCACAGAAGAAGATCATTTACAATTTGAACATGTCAATCATAATCCACGAACTGACCTTCCACCGCCACATTCTACTGCAAAAGAACCATGCCCACACCCACAATGTTTTGACTTTCCTTTCCCTCAAGAACCACATATTCTTGTTGTATAGATAAACCCATGTACAAAAATTAACAGAAGATGCCAAGCAGTTATACTAGAAGACATCCTAAGACCATCTGCTCCTGAAGTCAAAAAATTCCTTTCTCTAATGATGGGATGTCAAAAACATAAAGTAAAAGCAGATTGGATGAAAGATATGTTAAATTGGGATCTCTTTAATAATCCAAATGCCGAAGCTTTTGCTTCAAATATCTCAAATGAAGAAAAACTGAGCTCATCTAACGAATGGAAAGATTATATGGATGAAAAGGATATGTTCATCTCCTCTTATGAATGGAGGACTAAAAGAAGAATTTTGATCCCAAGAAATTGCTCTAAAAATGCTTTGGAACCATGTTCAATTAAGCCTACATGTTGTTTTTTCCAGACACTCTCCATCTCAGATTTAGGGAAAGAAATAGGTAAACTTAAAAAGTTTATCAAAGAACAAGAAAACAAGACAGAACAAAAAGAAGAGAAAGTATTTCCAATTCAACATAAAAAATTCCATGTCCTTATGGATTTAAAAATTTAAGGAATCCCTTTTCGTTTCAAAACTATGCTAGGTATAGGATCTAACCTCAATCTTTTGAATAAAGAAATTATTCCTGTAAATTTCTGGCAAAAGACTCAAGCAAGTGTTGTTGGACTTGGAAATATTCCAACAAAAATCTCCTTTCAAATTCCTGAAGCCACTCTCTGCTTCAAACAATATTGCCTTCACTTAAAATTCTTGCTAGCCGACATTCCTATAGCTTGCATCTTGGGGAGGCCATTCCTTGCAGCAGTTGAACCCCATGGATCCACTATGCTAGCAAATAATAGACCTGGTTATTTTATTAGCATTCCCTCTGTATCCAAAGACAAAAAAGTTACCATAAATCTTCCTTTTGTATATGTCCCCAGGTTATCCAATATGGTACAAACCATAAAAAATAAAATCCTCAAAATTGAAGAATTAAAGGGACAACAATCTGGGATAAGACTAAGAGAGAAGCTAAGCCAAAATCAAATTCAACAGAAAATTCTTCTGTTGAAGAAAGAATTCATTGATCAAGTATGCTCAGAAAATCCCACAGCTTTTTGGAAGCAAAAGAAGCATGAAGTCTCTCTTCCATACAAGTAAGTCTATGAAGGAAAATCTTGTAAGAGAAAATCCATTCTTATGAATGTTGAATACCAGAGATTATGTGCAAAAGAAATTAAGGGTCTCCTTAGTAAAGGGCTCATCAGAGAATCTACTAGTCCATGGAATTGTTATGGGTTCTATGTGAACAAACATTCTGAACAAGTAAGAGGCATTCCCAGGCTAGTAGTAAATTATAAGCCTTTAAACAAAGTCTTGGTTGATGATACATACCCCATCCCAAACAAGACTAGTTTGGTTACAAGGATTGTTGGTGCAAAAATATTTTCAAAATTTGATCTAAAAATAGGATTTTGGCAAGTGGTTATCAAAGAAGAAGATAAATTTAAAATAGCTTTCAATGTCCCAGCTGGACATTATGAATGGAATGTTATGCCATTTAGCCTAAAAAATGCACCCTCCAAATTTCAAAGGGTCATGGATGATACATTAAAACCCTACTTTGACTGGCTTATTGTATATATTGATGACATACTTGTCTTTTCATCCTCTGTAGATCAAAACTTCAAACATCTCAAGAAATTTATGCAAATAATCAAGCAGGAAGGCCTAGTATTTTCAAAAAAGAAGCTTGAATTATTCAAAACAGAGATCAAGTATCTAGGCCATACTATAAAAAATGGAGAGCTTACTCTATAGATACATGTTGTAGAATTTGCTGACAAATTTGCTGACAAAATAACTAAAAAGGTTCAGTTACAAAGATTCTTGGGTAGTTTAAATTATATCAGTCATTTTTATAAAGGTTGTGCTCAAGACAAGAAATTATTAAATGACAGATTGAAGAAAGACCCTAGTCCTTGGATTGAAGCACATTCTCAGGCAGTCAGAAATACAAAAGCCAAGACCAAAAATCTCCCTATATTGCATATTTTTGATGATGAACTTCCTAAAATAGTTGAAACATATGCTAGAAACATTGGATGGGGAGTGGTCCTCAAACAAATCAGGCATAACGGAGATAAGAAAAAGGAAGAAATTATCCAATTTGCCTCAGGTCTTTGGCAAGCAACAAAGAAACATTACTCAGCTTTAGATAAAGAAATAAAAGCAGCACTGAATGCTATTCATAAATTTGAAATTTATCTTATTTATAAGAAATTTCTCTTAAGAACTCATGCTGCTGCCATGAACAAGGTCTTGAATAAAGATATAAGATCTCTCAGTGATGCTAAATTTGCTAGATGGAAAGCTTTGTTCAACAATTTTGATTTTTCTATTGAACATACCAAAGGTACTAATAATTCCATCCTAGATTTCTTAAGTCGAGAACACTTACAATGTTCCTGCATGATAGTCTTTGTTCAACTCAGAAACGGAGCAGAAACATTGGTAAACATTCCTTATTCTTTAAATTGGGAAATATATGAATCTGAATGGAGACCACATTGGGAATTAAGAAGTACCAAAATATTAACTCAAACAACTCAGCTTGCATATTCCAATTTAGTACCAAAGATAAGACCAAGGAGAGTTTCAAATGTGTTAGCTCCCATCATTGCTAGAGCTACACAAAATGCAGTTGAAGCACAAGACGCTTTAACTAACAACTTTCATGATATTGATCTTATTTGGGATATCAGGGACAATCTGGGAAATAATCAACAATATATTTTTCTAAACAGACCACAATTATTATACCATTGGCTTGAAAGAAATCCATAAATTTATTTCCCAAATAGTGATTATAATTACTCATATTATAAAGAGCTGTGGTGGAACTTATTTAGCGGGAAGAGTTTTTAACTCTAACTAAATTTGGAAATATTAACACAGCTACTACAGGAAGACCACCCCTTTGGCTTGCAGATTGGTGGAAAGATTTTGGCCTAAACAAAGGAGCAATTGATCGAAGAATCTTAAGTTCTATATTTCCCTTGCAATCAATCCAAAATCTCTTTGAATATAGACCAAATGAAGGCAAGATGCTATGTCACTTCATACTTAATCATTTCCAATGGGCTGTCAAAGTAAAAACCATTATCCAAATCATGAATGTCCAACCCTTCATTGCACGAAAAGTATATACAAAAATGTGGGACACGCTAAATTATGAACAAAGGTTTTTAACTCATATCGCAAATGACTAAGATATGATCCTAAAAATAACTTCAGGTCTTACTGGCCGATAGTGGTGTCAGTCAGTTTTCATGGGTTGACGATACCAACCTCCACAGTGTACTTCAAGTCTAATTGGCTGACAGTGGAACCAATCAGGTTTAGTGGGTTAACGTGACCAATATCCACTTTGTAATAAAATAATGAGAATCTTGGAAACTTGGAGCACTTCTCCAACTTTTGGCGTGGTTTGACCCGCATTTCCAAGATTCCTTTTTACGTGTCATTTTGAGTATGACTACTGGTCGGGGAATCTTGCATGACTACCCCGCCAGATCTTAAGTATGATTTAATTTTCTTAGTGGAAAATAAAGTTATGATTTGGTTTGAAGAATCCTGCACGATTTCTACAGCCAAATCTCTAAAAGTAGATTGAGTGGAAGACATGTAGGGTCCAAAGTCTTGTCAAGTCTCATCAATGAAATGATTCTCTTCTCCACAAATTGTTATATAAGGAGAAGAGGAGTTCATTATCGAGGAGGAGTTTTCTAGAGTTTGAAGTTAGTAAGTTTATAAGTTGTCCAAGTCTTTGTAAAGCTCCCTTCTGTCTAAGATTTTGAGTCATTATGTGTGCAACTCTGCATAAGTCTGTAAGTGTGTGAGCGAATAGAGCATCCTACTCATATTGTATACCTTGGATTTAGAGTTTCGACTCTCTATTTTAACATAAAGACTTCCGCAAGCGTTTATGATCTCTGAATATTGTCTCTTTATTGTGCATCTGTTATGATTCCCGTTTCTACTTGCCTACCATTACAATCTGTGTTCCCTGAAAGATTATGTGCCGAGGTTCTCTCAAGAGATAGATAAAGTTCTCTCACCCTGGAGATAAGGTTCTTGGAAGGAAGCTGGCCGAAGTTCTCTTAGGTCCTGGAGCACTCGTAGTAAGTCCTGCAAGGCAGGAGGCCTCTTAGGGCAGTTTTATGTGTTGGGTTGTCGTGGGCAAATCAGAGACTTGAAAGTCTCTACAAACACTGTAGTCCAGTCTGTAAATGAAATACAAGATAAAGTTACAAATGTCAAAGAGAAAAATCACACTGCTCTAATAGAAATATCTTCAAAATCTAGAGAGTCCAAAAGAAATCATGAAGAATTAATGGAAGGATTAGGAGAAGCCTTCTCCAATATGGGAAAATCACTGCTAGAAATTAAACAGAAGGATAACATCCCTGATAAACCCATTCCTGATCCTTATATTCTTCCAAATCATCCAATATCCATCTTGTCTCCTGTATATAAACCTTCTGAGACCAAAATGGATAAAAAAATTCCTCACCATTTTCCCCTTGAAAAAGATACACCAGAATCCTCAAAGGAAAATCTTTCCCTTGTATCCATTCAACAACCTGCTTATGAGAATCTTCCTCACCATGTAAATAGACCTCCAACACCTGACCTCTTAGGAAAAGGAAGATTACCTGAAACCCAAACATTTGCAGAAGATTGGTTCCCAGAATGGAACATTGATAGTCTGTCAGTTGGACAGATTAGACAAATGATTGACAAAATGTATGTTTCATACAAAGTCATGTGTATAAAAGGAAAAATAGAAGTTGAAGCATGCAAATCTATAATTCAATGTTTTACTGGAACACTAAGCAAATGGTGGGAAGTTATTTCATATCCAATAATGATTGCTAAGATGGAAGTAGAAATCCTAAGAGATGAACAAGGTGATGTGGTATATCATATTGATGGGACCCCCCACAAAAACATGATAGGATCCCTTACCACAACAATCCTTGAACATTGGTGTGGAACCGAATCAAAATTAGCGGACAAGCATGAGCTAATCCTTATGAACATGAAATGTAGAATGATGTCAGAGTGTGAAGAATTTCACAAGGATTGGACATGGAGAATCTTTGAGGTGCAAGATAGTCAAAACCTTTTATGGAAATAGGTTTACTTGGCTACTATACTGAGTAAATTTGTAGAATATCTAAAAATGCAGGAAGTTTTCAAGCTTCCATATGAGATGTACACATGGGGAGAAATTTATTCTCTTATTACTAAAGCTTTGGTAGGGTTGTGTGTAAATATGAAAGTCCATAACTCTGTAAATAAGTTATCTCACCTACTAGACAAAAAATCTATATGTGAGAAGTATGGTCTATATATTTCAGACCTTGTAAAAAGAAAAAGAAAAAAGAAAAAAGAATTCAAAGAAAAGAAAAGATACAGGTACAAGCCCAAAACACACTATTATGAGCCTGAAGATATCAAATTAAAAACTCATGCTAATCAGGCTAGGAATCAAGTTCAGTGTTGGATTTGTGGAAAAATTGGACATATCGCACATAATTGTCCAGAAAATAAAGACTCAAGGATGTCAAAAGGAAAACTTTCTGAACAGAAAGCTAAAGAAGCTCAGGCTAGCAAACAATTAGATTTGAGAACCATTGTAACAGATGCGGGTCAAACAATCATGGAAAAAACCAACGCTCGCACAACCCCTTTCCAAAAAGAGAAGAAGTACATCTGTTACAACAAGGTTGTTGTTCAGAATCCACTAGTGCCTCNTCTTCAAAATCTAGAGAGTCCAAAAGAAATCATGAAGAATTAATGGAAGGATTAGGAGAAGCCTTCTCCAATATGGGAAAATCACTGCTAGAAATTAAACAGAAGGATAACATCCTTGATAAACTCATTCCTGGTCCTTATATTCTTCCAAATCATCCAATATCCATCTTGTCTCCTATATATAAACCTTCTGAGACCAAAATGGATAAAAAAATTCCTCATCATTTTCCCCTTGAAAAAGATACACCAGAATCCTTAAAGGAAAATCTTTCCCTTGTATCCATTCAACAACCTGCTTATGAGAATCTCCCTCACCATGTAAATAGACCTCCAGCACCTGACCTCTTGGGAAAAGGAAGATTACCTGAAACCCAAACATTTGCAGAAGATTGGTTCCCAGAATGGAACATTGATAGTCTGTCAGTTGGACAGATTAGACAAATGATTGACAAAATGTATGTTTCATACAAAGTCATGTGTATGAAAGGAAAAACAGAAGTTGAAGCATGCAAATCTATAATTCAATGTTTTACTGGAACACTAAGCAAATGGCGGGAAGTTATTTCATCTCCAATAATGATTGCTAAGATGGAAGTAGAAATCCTAAGAGATGAACAAGGTGATGTGGTATATCATATTGATGGGACCCCCCATAACAACATGATAGGAGCCCTTACCACAACAATCCTTGAACATTGGTGTGGAACCGAATCAGAATTAGCGGACAAGCATGAGCTAATCCTTATGACCATGAAATGTAGAATGATGTCAGAGTATGAAGAATTTCACAAGGATTGGACATGGAGAATCTTTGAGGTGCAAGATAGTCAAAACCTTTTATGGAAATAGGTTTAGTTGGTTGCTATACCGAGTAAATTTGTAGAATATCTAAAAATGCAGGAAGTTTTCAAGCTTCCATATGAGATGTACACATGGGGAGAAATTTATTCTCTTATTACTAAAGCTTTGGTAGGGTTGTGTGTAAATATGAAAGTCCATAACTCTGTAAATAAGTTATCTCACCTACTAGACAAAAAATCTATATGTGAGAAGTATGGTCTATATATTTCAGACCTTGTAAAAAGAAAAAGAAAAAAGAAAAAAGAATTCAAAGAAAAGAAAAGATACAGGTACAAGCCCAAAACACACTATTATGAGCCTGAAGATATCAAATTAAAAACTCATGCTAATCAGGCTAGGAATCAAGTTCAGTGTTGGATTTGTGGAAAAATTGGACATATCGCACATAATTGTCCAGAAAATAAAGACTCAAGGATGTCAAAAGGAAAACTTTCTGAACAGAAAGCTAAAGAAGCTCAGGCTAGCAAACAATTAGATTTGAGAACCATTGTAACAGATGCGGGTCAAACAATCATGGAAAAAACCAACGCTCGCACAACCCCTTTCCAAAAAGAGAAGAAGTACATCTGTTACAACAAGGTTGTTGTTCAGAATCCACTAGTGCCTC
>JZKD02S2063467.1:11007-30905 GCA_000966675.3 Picea glauca
GCATTTTGTTCTTTTAAGATGCTTACAGGTTGAATCCAAGGTGGGGATTCTACCTAAGCATGAAAAATAGTGCCCACCTTGAATCTACCATGATCACATTATGCTTCCCCAAGTTGAAGACAATGTGTGGGGCTTCTACCTAAGCATGAAAAACATTGCCCACACATGCTCCACCTTGGTTAGCATTTTGTGTTAGTTGTTTTCATAGGTCCCATTAGTTTCTTATGAGAGACATTTCATTGTCCTCGGGATCCCTGGGTGAGAATATAGAAAGTTCATGATTTGCTGTTATATTTTTCCAGCTACAAGCCTTTGAGCCTTCAACCCCTTCTTCCCATGAACCGAGGGACAATCCCTTCTTGGGTCAGTACACTTGAAAATCCAAAAAGATAAGGAGATGAGGGGATGAAGTGTGGAAAGTTGCAAGTATGGTCGGGAATGACACAATGTCTTGTCAAGGGGACTTCCTAGTAGCAAACCTATCCCTAAGGGTGACCTCTTACTAGGGAGAAATGTCAACCACCAAGGTGAAACATGGCAAAGAGAATAATTTCCAAGAAGATGTTACATAATCAAAAGCAGTTTAAAATGAAACAAACTCAAATGCCTCAAATATTGAAATGATACTCACCATAATACCTGACTTGTACCTCATGGAGAAAGACCCAATGTCTTTCGGAAGCTAACTAATGTGGTGGAGGCTTTCATGATGAACCTACGATCTATGGTGGTGAAGCATGCCTCTATCTGTGCAAGTTGACACTCATGGTCAAGTTGTCTCTTGGTACTCCATGTCTGCAACCTAAGGGCCTTGAGACATCATCTCCTTAGTTATCCCTAGGATTTGGGGATACCGGGCCTGTAGATGACAGTGGCATGTGTTCAACCTTCCCTACAACAGTAAACATGTCCCCAGCAACAATAACAATAACCACAAGTGAGGGAAACCTCCCCCACAAGGAACTAAACCCCTACCTTAGTTAAACCAATCTCTTCTACAATAAACTCATCCAACACAGCTTATCTCAACCTCGACACTTCATAAATCGACCCCAAAAACAAAATTACTCAGTCCCTTCAACAATGAATGCAACCACAACAAGATATTCTCCCCATTTGAAAATATCTTCATCTAGGATGAGGGAACTCGACTCAACTAAGAAGATTCGACCTTCCTACAACTAGAACTCAGCCCAACAAAGAATATTCGGCCTCCAAGTGAGAAACTTGACCCCTAAACTCAAGAAACATGGCCACATGCTCAACTCGACCCTTCCTCAACAAGAACCCGACCACCTCAAGAACATTTGGCCCACACACAAGAAAAAACTCAGCCACAAACAAGAAAATCAACCCCCAAATGATAAACTTCATCACAATGAAGCACAGCGAAAAGATCTAAGTGATCTTCTCTCCGTGACCAGATAGGGTGGGTGGTCTCATCACCGAAACCAATCTTCTTCTCTAGGGTTTTTCATCCCAAGAGACAAAAGTCACAAGAGCTCCCCAAAATCATTTTTAAAAAATAACAATGATTAATGAGAGAGGTCACCCTCATTCCTCTTTTATTTCCTCATTCACCCTTTTTCTAACCCTTTTACCCTTTTAATAAAGTGACTTTATAATCTCAAAGTCACTTAAAACACATTTTCATTTAATTACCCAATGTCACTTTATAAAAGATTGGTTTTTTTCCCGATGACATCAAATAATTAATTAATCCCCTTCCCTTCATGACTATAGCCTACGAGAATCATTTAGGTTATTACGTCAGTCTCCTAGAGTAGTCATTTGGAAACGGACATTACAATCCTCCCTTCCCGAGATTACTTTTCCTCAAGCAACTGCAAGTTAGGATGCTACAAGATCTAGTCGCCTTCCCACATGACATCCTCTGTTGGCAAATCTCTCCATATGATGAGGTACTCTCAGAACACCCTGTTACGCAATTTCCTCTCTTGGACCTCTAGAACCTCCTCAGGAACTAACACTAACTGCCCCTCATAATCCAATGGGGGTAACTCTGTTGAAGAAGTGACCTATTGTCCCAATGCATTATTGAGGCATGAAACATGAAACACGTTGTGGATCTTACTTCCTTCCGGTGACTCAAGCTCATAAGATACCTCACCAACTCTATGAATCACCCTGTAGAGACCATAAAAGCATGGCTTTATATTTTTTGCACCACTTTTCTTTAGTGAATATTGTCTGTAGGGATGTAATCTCAAAAATACCAAGTCTCCCACCTCAAAAGTGTGCTCGACCCTGTGCCTGTTTGCATAGATTTTTTGTTGATTATGTGCCATTTGTAAATTGTCCTTGAGAGTCTTGAGGATATATTGGCTCTCTTGAATCTAGTCCTTGGCTTTGGGGGCCCTGCTATCCCCAAATGTTAGATCAATAAATGAAAAATCATCATAGCCATATAATGCTCAAAATGGGGTCATACCAATGGACATGTGATAAGTGGTATTATAGCAATGTTCTCCCAAGTGAAACCACTTAATCCATGCTTTCTACTGCATGGACACATAGTTATGTAAATACCCCTCGATCCACTTGTCCACGATCTGTCTGGGGGTGATAACTAGTGCTAGGATTTAACTCTATGCCATCCAACTTGAACAACTCTTGCCAAAAATCACTGAGGAATTTGTTGTCCCTGTCACTAATAATGTACTTTGGAAACACATGGAATCTAAATACCTCCCTGAAGAACAACTTTGATGCCTATGTTTCCTTGTACTCTGAGGGAATGGAAAATAAGTTTGCAAACTTGGTGAACTGATAAACCACCACATATATGCAATCTATGCCTTATACCTTTGATAGATCTGTGATGAAATCCATTAACACGCTTTCGTACTTCTGCTCCGGAATGAGTAATGGTTGTAATAACCCCGCAAGATGAGCCTACTCTAACTTCTCCTGTTGACAAGTAATACACTCCCTCATATGTCTCAATACATCATCTTCGAGTCCCTTCCAAGTGAACCTCTCCCTGATCTTCCTATAAGTTTTAAAGTACCCAGGATGGCCTACTAGAGGTGCATCATGCATATTCCTCATATTCTTCTCCTTCAATGTAGACTCATGGACTAAGTATATGTGGTCCTTGTAGTAGATAATGGCATCCACCACTTTGTTCATGTCATCCTGTATGTTGTGATCCATCAACTCATAAGAAAATTTATTCTTGGAATGCTCTACCAAGAGATGATATTTCGAGTCAGTTGAAATATCTGCAAGTGAACATATCTCAAGTTTTTAGACAAAGCATCAACAACCACATTTTTCTTCCCTTTCACATACTCAATGTCAAAGTCATATGCTTGCATTTTGATGACCCACTTTTTTTGCCTCTCATTTACATCCTTATGTCTTAAGAAGTGACTCAAACATTTGTGGTCAGTCTTAACCACAAATTTTCCACCTACCAAGTATTGTCTRAATTTTTCCAAAGCATGCATGATGGAAAGCATTTCCTTGTCATAGATGGAATACAATCTCTCTGGTTCTATGAKTTCCCTGCTCTCATATGCTATCAAATGTCTATGTTGCATCATAATTTCTCATATGCCCTCRCTTGACGCATCACACTCAAGCACAAAGGGCTGAGTGAAATCAGGAAGTGCTAAAACTGGACAAGTTCTCAYCACTTACTTTATCCTGTCAAATGTCTTTTGTGCCTCCTCTATTCACCTGAATGCCTCTTTCTTCGTGAGATCTATGAGTGGTGCACCCAAATGTGATAACCCCTTTACAAAGCACYGCACAATTGTGTAAGGTTCTTGGGCAGTGACCAATTCAATATTGCTTGGATCTTATCCCTATGTACTTGTACTCTMTGGGAACTAACCAAATGACCCAAGTATAGGATCTMTGTCATGTCAAACTCACACTTTGACTCATTGGCATACAACAATTGATCCTCCATGATGTGAAAATCTCATCTAGATTTTCCAGTTCCTCCTCACATGTCTTGTTGTATATAAGAAGATCATCAAATAACACCAACAAGAACTTCCTCAGTTGCTTGTTGAATATGTGGTTCATGCAGGACTGAAATGTAGCTAGTGAGTTGGTCAACCTAAACGGCATGACCAGAAACTCATAATGCCCATAGTGGAAGTTTTGGGGATATCCTTCTCTCTTAATCTGATCCGACGATACCTCGATAGAATATGTTGGACACTTTCTATCCACGCTTGTGCACGTCACATCCTTCTTACGTTAGGTAGTTTTAGACCCAGGGTCCATATAGAGTTTTCCAAAAAAAAACCCAAAGAACCCGCATATCAATCCTCGGCCAAGGATGAGGAAGGTCTCACTCGAGATGCAAAGAGGATCACAGATACCATAGGGTATTGTGACAGGAATGAAGGATTAAACACACGAGAAGTCACTACAATTGGCATCCATATAACTCATGTATGCTAAACTATTAGGACTAAGAATTAAAACAATAGATACACATGTTCAATTCATACATAATAGATACAAAATGAATCAAAATTGTCATATCTTTATTACTGGAAGCATTCCATCATATTAGAGATATACATTGCACGGGACAGACACATATGATAGCCATAAAACTTCATATCTTTGCTATATAAAACATCAGAATTACAACATGCTACACAATGCGACTTTGCTCAAAACTTAGACATAGAATAGACATGGGATTATATTCAAAGCATTACAACAATACAACAGGATCAGAGTGAGATCGATATTGATAGCTAATCCAACTCAAAAAATCTAACTCTATTTCTAATGTTAAAGCTTCCTTTTATAAATTTCTCTATTGGGTAGTGTTGTCTCTTTTTCTTCTACTCCAATGATTTTTATGATACAACTACCTCGCACGCTTCTGGTGCCTACCAGTTCTCCACGTAGACTTTATGCATCAAGGGAAATATTAACTTCCTGGCTAGCTCGTTCTTTGGACACCCCACGTCTTTGTAAGTTGATGGCAGGTATCATTCGAGAAGATTTCCTAATGAATCCTTTCTTGATTCTGGTGAGCATCTTCTTGATTTCTAGTGCAATTGAAAACAATTGAACCGACACGTACTTGGTGGTCTTTAATATTGCATGCTATTGAAAAGAATAATTCTGGTGCGTACTTTAGGTCGTCCCTTGGCCATTTCTTTAGGCACACGCAAAACTATGGAATGAGCGTGCACAACTTCGCTTGTACGCATGCACAAAAATGAACCCAAAACTTTAGGTGCTAACAGGCCCCCACCACTATTATCTAGCTCGTCCTCGAGCCAACTGTTGAAGTTCTGAAGGTGAACAGTTGGAGTAAGATAAAATCATCGTTCGATAAAACAAGTTTTGTTGACGGTCGAACATGAGTAAGAGAAAATCATCAATGTAGGATATAGTTGTAACTCGACTCATGTCTATGAATGACCAATGCAGGCTACATGTTGAAAGATGGAGTTGGAGTGTAGGTGGCCAGATGCTCCCCCTACTACCTTCATTGGTGTCTGTGGAGGGGAGTAAGGGATTTGCTTAAGGCCCACCACCAAACATTGAGCACTGAAGAGTGTCAAGGCGTCGTCGAGAGAGAGTATCCTTCTCTACATGTCCTTTGGTTATGGGACGACCAGGTTGAGCTAGTAGCCATGGTCGTTCTACTAGAGGAGGGATGTGGATCTATGGAATGAGGTGAATGGGTATGTAAATAGACACAAGCCCCAGAGGTGCGGGTGGAGGAGGTGGATCTATGATGAAAGAGGAGGCCCTACTACATCAACAAAGGGGATGAATCATGGAGATACTTAGCAATGGGGGATTGGGTAAGTCAATAGAGTAGAGGTTCTACCTAACAATTTTTGATACAACATTAAGATGTGGAAGAATGAAAGTGTGGGAATTGGAGGAGATTGTTTTGGCATGGAAGTATATGTCCTGAGACGTCCGCAAAATTGGGCCATGAAAGCAATGAATGAGGGAAAGTAAAACTGGGGGTGACCAAAAACAAAGATTGGGAATGGGACGTGAATAATTTATCCAAGGAATTCATGGGAATCAAGTATTTATATCATGGATATAGGGAGGCAAGGAGGTCAGGCATACGAGTTTGATGAAGGTGATAGATTAAATACTACTTAAATATAGTGGCATAATGGTGCAATCAGAGAGATGCCAATGTTGATTTGTGATCCTGAGCATATTCCTAGATGAATGATGCATCATCACAGACTTCGTACCAATATGTTATGGAGTGTGATAGAAGTAGATCTCCTTTCCCTTTTGATGAGCATATCTACTAGTAAATATGTTTGATACTCACGTGAATTGGTCGTCAAAGACCGAACATAGTACTTGTGTTACAGAGTAGATCATGCTTACATCTTTTGGGAATGGAGGAAGGTTGTCTTGTGATAAAGTCCATATGTGTGAATGAATTTGGGTGATGGTTGGGGAGTAAGCCCAGAACGTCAAACTTCCCACTAAGTGGTGAAATTGACAGTTGCATTGAATGTGGAATCATGTCAATCATCCTTCTATCAATGGAGTGGGTAATGTGTTATTACCAACAATGTTTGGGAATGCTTGGCATATTGATCAATGTGATCCATTGACCACTGTTGAAATTTGTTGTCGCCAATAGTTCATACTTAGTAATAATATTGTGGACTTAGTTTCACATTCATGAGTCTTATTTGTTGGGGGTGTCATGCATGTTTCCCACATACCCCATATTGATTCGACCTTTTTATTATTATTTAATTGTAGTGACTCCTAGTGGGTCACATCATAGCCCCATGCTTATTCCTTTGAGCAACTTTGGCCCCAGGTGCTCAACAACAGGCTTGTCCCATTCTTACAGTATCCATTGATGCAGTAGCTCATCAATGCTTGTATTTATCTCATCTGTTGGTTTCATGGGAATGGGGGGAAATGGTGGGCTTTTGCTGAATGATTTGACAACATTGATGTCTTGGGAAATTGTTTCTAGAGTAGGTGCATGTGGTTTCCATGTTAGTTTAGCAAGAAAAATTGGGATGGTTGGTGGGTGCGTGCGTTTGAGGTTCAAATATTTACAATGCGCCCCACACCATTTCTTGGCTAACCATCCTCTTGCACAAAGGTAGGTAATGTGAAGGACAATTTCCCGCAATTTGAATCTTTCATGCATATCCATTTCTAGGTTTACCCATTCTCAGTAAGGTTGGTGGTGTATATCCCACCATCGTGTAGAAATCCCTATCAGTATCGAGTCAAGTACGTGAGGCCTCTAGTACTAAGGAATGTGTTGTATCCATGCAATCAATGTTTCCACTGGCTCCAACCCATCATATTGATAGGATCCAAATTCTTCCACACGCTTTTCTATAGATATATGCGTGCACCTCCTTATTGAGACATCTTATAGATTATTTTGTCATCTCTCCATGGCATCCTTAGAACCCATGTCATAAGACTTGACACTCCGCTAGCTTAATTCACCATCTACGATGGGGTTGATGTAGTCCTCCCAGCGCCCCATTATTTTATAAAAAATTTCAATGACCGAGCTACACACGTCCTCATACATGGGCTCATTGTATCGGTCACCCTCATATGGATCTAGTGGCATGACCACACACAGAGTATCAATTTCAAAAGACATCTGCCTCTTCTTTAGTTTTAACACCACATTATTGTCAAGGTCCAGTCAATCTCCATTAATGAAGGATATGGATCAGACTCATCCATGATGTCGATGACATTGAAGTCGCCTTTGTCTTCACTATTTCGATGTTCACTTCTACTTGCTTCAGTTGACCTATGGGGTAGATCTTATATTGATTGGCCAATCAGAGCTGGATGGGTGACTAGGCCAACTTAGGCTTACCCATCACTTCCCAAGATTTCTTGGGAAAAATGTTCACATTGGATCCCAGATACAACATGACACCATCCATGTCGTACCCACTAAGATTTTTTGTCATCTTAAATTCCCAGCCAATGCACTTTTGCTTGTTGACCTAACATACATCCCTTTTTGGAAGTGGAGTAGATATGGTGGTCTCCTCTCCTTCTTTCATGCAAGTAGCTAACATTTGGGTCAAATTAATTGCTACTTCTGGATCCTTAAGAAATCACAAACAACAATGTAAGAAGGTATTGACTTGATCTCCGGCTTCTGCCATGCGACCTAAGTTACATAGGGCTTCTTCCATGCAACCTAAGTCACACAAGGCTTCTGCATGCACTGTGCATTGCAACTCCTCCTGGCATTGTTCTTTGTATGTTTTTTACTCAACGCATTGCATCATAGTCTGTATGCACGCTTCGTATATTGATATTTGGGTTGTGCACTAGATTTGGTCACACACACGAGCCTCCTCCAAAGATCTTTGTGCCATGTGCGAACTTCTTCCAACGACCTCTATGTCGCTCACTACACCTCTTTGTAGATCCAAGCTTCTTCTAGTGACCTTTGCATCACCCTCTGCACTTCCTTCTAGATCCATGCCTCTTCAAGAGACCTTTGAGTCATGCATTTCATCTCCCCCCGCGGGTTACTACCTGGATGTTAGCCTCCTCATTCTTCTTTTTGTTTTTGTGTGGCTCGGAATCCACCATGTTATAGTTGGTCTTCTTATCCTCCCACTTCTTCATTAAGTCAGGATCATTTTCCATTACATGTTCAAGACTATAACAATAGGCACACAACATGCACAATTTGGTGCAAAATTGTGAGACATGACCAATCTCACCACAATTAAAACATGTGGGGGGTCTACCTCCTCTTCCACCATATCTGTGGTCACCTTCACTTGTCTCGACACCTTCTTCTTCAACTTCTTCTTCGCTTGTCTCGTTACTTATTTCTTCTTCTCTTTCTTCGACTCCAATCTCTTCACTATCTACCATGTTTTCTTATTGATTAAAAATGTGCAAGGGGGGTGGTACAAAGGGCAGGTACATAGTCAACATGAGTTGATGACATGCGCTTACTAGGAATTCCTCGTTGAAGACCAATAATTGCATTGGTATATCCCCATCACAATGCAATTTGAGAATATTTCTTGATCCTCTTCAACCAGGGAGAAAAACTAATCAATTGCATCAGTGCAGTGCGTGTGCAGCCCAGAGCATCTAAGGGAATCACATACATGTTATTGCAATGGAACCATTTGTTGGGCACTTTCGGTCTACGCTTGCATGTGTCCCATCCTTCTTAACGCTAAGGAGTTTTAGACCCAGGGTTCGTCCAGAGTTGTCCAACAAAAACCCCAAAGCATCGACATATCAATCCTCGACCAAGGAAACTAAACCATTTGTTAGGAACTTTCGGTCCATGCTTTTTCGCATCCCTTCTTGACATTGGGGAGTTTTAGACCCATGGTTCGTCTATAGTTGTCCAACAAAACCCCCAAATCATTGTGATATCAATCCTCGACGAAGGCAGAGGAAGGTCTAACCCGAGTTGCAGAGAGGATAAAAAAGATGTTAGGATCTTTTGATAGGAATGAAGGCTTAAACACACAAAAATTCATTACAATTGGCATCCATGTAACTCATGTAAAATAAACTATTAGGACTAAGAATTAAAACAATACACACACATGTTCAACTCATACATAATAGACACATAATGAATCAAAACTGTCATATCTTTATTACTGGAATCATTCCATCATATCAAAGATATACATTGTGTGGGATAGACACATATGAAAACCATATAACTTCATGTCTTTGTTATATAAAACCTTATTATTACAACATGTTGCAACCACACAAACTGTAGGTTGGGAAAATCCCGACCCAATCCACAGTATGGTGATAACGGTGGGAGAGTCTACCCACTGTTACCTTAGATAAACCCTCCCCTCGCTTTAGTGAAGGATAAATCCAACACAAGGGGGGAATCTCGGATGACCCTAGGGGGAATGAGATGGAAAACTGAGATTATGGAAGTGATTCCCCTATAGGTCAAGTTACTACGTGAAAAAATTCTTGGTAACGAGTCTTGAAGATGGTCTATGGATGCCAAGTGCTTGGGTACCCGTGGAAGAGAATTGTACATGCCCGAGACAGAAGAAAACACATATACAAGCTCAAATTTAAGTGGACAAGCAAGTTAAGATTGTTTTCCCTAATTACAATAGTAAACAAGATTAATATCAGCAAGGAAAACAACTAATTACTACAGATTCAACCACTTAAAGCATCAAATATTTGTTTGGAAGTGAAGCAATAAAACATGTAGATTGTTTCCCACACTTTAGCACAAGCTTTAGTGGTATTAGAGGGCTATTATATGAGTTTTTCAGAGTAATTTTGTAACAACCAAGTGGTTGTAGTAATTTTTTCTACAACAACAAGTTTTAACCACAAAAACAAGCAAGTAATCCGACAAAGAGTTCACTAATTAGCAGTAGAATGATAATGATGGTTTACTTGCATATTTCCACAGTTAAATTGAAAGTTAGAATCAAAATAGAAGATGATTTGTTGCAGCCCTAATGGATGTATATTTTAATTATCTATAGCTCAATATCCATTTGACCAATCTAGACGCCCTAGAGGCTTTGATAAGCTTAAAGCATATAGAAAAGATCCCAACTTAAACAATTTCAATATCTCGTGATTCTACGTATCCCAATGTAATGATTTTATTTCTCCATTGCAAGAGATTAGTGCCTTTAAATATTGGGTTATGGAGTCTTTAAAATGAAAGAGCTAAGTTGTGCTACTTCCTTGGGGGTGTAATCCCTTTTACTCCCCAAGGCAAGCAAAACTAGTTAGGAAAAACATAGGAGGGTGTAACCCTTTACTTCTCCTAGTATTCCTTTGTGCAACAAATTATTCCAAAACAATTATGATGGGATTAGTGGGGTTATATGCACTTATACTCCCCAAAAATATTAACAAATTAACCTTGTAACCAATAAAAGAAGCAATAACAAGAGATATTCCTTACCTAGTCTAAGCATTAACAAGATAAACTCTTTTTAACCAAGAAAAATCCACCATAAAAGCAAGGAATATCCTCCAAGAAAGATAGTGCCTTATTCATCCAATAACCAAGACAAATCATCATAAGAGATAGTAGCAAAGAGAGATAATCAAAATTGCCCAAGTAGGGTGCAAATTTCAACCAAGTAGTCTTCTCACAATGGGAGAGATATGATAAAATGACAACAGTTTGATCTCTATTTATACAAACCCTCCTAAAAGTGTTTGTCCACTTAATTTTATGGTAACCACAAAGAAAGGGGTCAACAACCCTTACTTTTCCCCTTTACATCATTTAAATTCAAATTATTTATAAAAAAATACACATAAGAAACCCTAAGGTGACGTCAACCCTCTAAAGGGTGACATTTTGACACTTTTTCTAAGTCGTTGAAGAAAAAATGGAAGTCATTGGGCCTTCTAGGGACTCCCTCTCATGCGCTAGGGTTTCCTCCTTCAAGCCAAGCCTTCTCCCATCAAAACGTGCCAAGTGTCCATTCTCAACACCTCCACTGTCAAATCCCTAGCCCTAGGGTGACATCAAGCTCATCAATTGTGACATTTTGGCCTCAAGAGAAAAAAGTTGGGTTGGCTATGGGCTAGGATAGATCCTATAAGGTTCTCTCAGGCCTCCAAAGGCTACCTTCATCTTCCAATGTGTGGGCCATGGTATCCATCATGTGGGCTTCATGCCCTAAGGAAGCTGAAGCTAGGCTTGTTCTTCCAAATATGTCCACCAAGCAAGGTCTTGCACAAAAAATGAAGATGCCCTCCAAATATCTCAAATAAAATGCATCATGATAAGTAAATCAAATCAATAAAAGATCCACCCAAGCATGTACATCAAAAATCACCTCATCAAACTGAACAAGTGTTCAAATACCCTATGCAATTTTCCAAGTGTGGGTATGGGAGGGTTGATAATGAGACCTATTGGGTGAATCATACCTCAAGTTTAGGGGTGTTTCCCAAGTGGACCCCTCTCTAGGTCATGCAGACGAAGTGACATGGATTGGGGAAAGAATTTTGGGCATGGGGTTCATGACATACAAGGGATCATAGTGTCTCATTTATGGGTGCCTTTATAGAGGGTGTGTTGCACCTTCATTTTCAATGAAATATTTTTCCAAGCCAATTTATTGCCTTTTATTCTTTTAAGATGTTTCTAGGTTGAAGCCAAGGTGGGGCTTCTACCTAAGCATGAAAAATAATTCCCACCTTAACTCTACCTTGGTCACATTATGCTTCCCCAAGTTGAAGACAATGTGTGGGGATTCTACCCATGCATGAAAAACATTTCCCACACACGCTCCACCTCGGTTGGCATTTTGTATTAGTTATTTTTCACAGGTCCCATCAGTTTCTTATGAGAGACATTTCATTGTCCTCGGAATCCTTAGGCGGGCATCTAGAAGGTTCATGATTGGATTTTATCTTTTTCCAACTAAAATCCCCTCGGCTTTCATCCCCTTCTTCCCATGAAACGAGGGACAATCCATTCTTGGGTCACTACACCCAAAAATCCCAAAATATAAGGAGATGAGGGGATGAACTATGGAAAGTGGAAACTATGGTTGGGAATGACACCATGTCCTGCCAAGGGGACGTCCCAGTAGCAAACCTATCCCTAAGGGTGACCACTTACTAGGGCACAATTTTAACCACCAAGGTGAAACAAGGCAAAGAGCATAGTTTTCAAGCAGATGTTACATAATCAAAAGTAGTTTTAAATGCAACAAACTCAAATGCCTCAAATATTGAAATGATACCTGACTTGTACCTCATGGAGAAAGACCCAATGTCTTCTGAAAGCTAGTTGATATGGTGGATACCCTCGTGATGAACCTGAGACTTGTGGTGGTGAGGTGGGTCTCTGTCTATGCAAGTGGACGTTGTCAACCATATGTCTCTCTGTAGTCCATGTCTGCAACTTGAGGGCCTTGAGACATCATCTCCTTAGTTATCCCTAAGAAATGGGGATAACACTACACAATGTGCATTTGCTCAAAACTCATACATAGAATAGACATAGGACTATATTCAAATCATTACAACAATACAATAGGCTCAAAGTGAGATCGATACTGATAGCTAATCCAACTCAAAAACTCTAACTTTATTTATGATGTTAAAGCTTCCTTTTATAGCTTTATATGTAGGGGAGCATTGTCTCTTTCTATTCTTCTCCACTCGTTTTTCTGATACAACTACCTCTCATGCTTTTGGTGCCTTCCAGTGATCCACATAGAGTTTTTGAATTAAGGGAAATCTTAATTTCCTGACCAGCTGATTCCAGTGGGTATCTTATTGATTTCCTACGCAATTGTCAAAACTCAGACCAACGTGTACAAAGTGGTTTTTAAGATTGGTGTGCTATTGAAAAAACTTGGTCTGTTGCACACTCTAGGCCATTCCTCGTGCATTTCCTTAGGTGCGTGCAAAACTATGGAATGAGCACACACAAAACTGAACCCAAGACTTTGGGTGCCAACAAAAGATTAATCTTCAAAAAATAAATGGCCCCATGCAACTCATCTAATAACTCATCGATCTTGGGAATGAAGTACCTATTTTTTATGGTCTTCCTATTCAAGACTCTATAGTGAATGCACATCCACATGGTGTCATCCTTCTTCTTCACGAACACTGTAGAAGAAGCAAATGAACTAGAGCTAGGTATGATGTGTCCCATCTCCAACGATTCCTTAATATCCTTCTCAATTTCATCCTTGAATTTATTTGGATTCATTTAGGGAGTAGTGATCACAGGCTTTGCTCCCTCCTCCAAGTCAATGGTGTGTTCAAATCCTCTGTCAGGCGGTATCCATGTAGGTATATGTCCATACACCTTGTCATGCTTACCCAATAACACCTGAATGTCTACATGATGATGTTGTCAAGCTTACCCAATAACACCTGAATGTCTACATGATGAATGAAAATCATCGGTCAAGGTATAGTTTTCCAATGTCACAACCAACCTTGGAATATTTCATGTTCCTATCATATTAAATCCATCAACCACTACCACATTGAACCCCTCAAAGTTCTTTGTAGCAATGCATCTCTTGGCCACCAACACCACATCAATGAAGTTGTGGGTCACCCCACCATTAATCAAAGTTGTGACCCACTGTCCCGTAGTACTCCTCTGACTCTGAAGTGTAGTATCTATGGGTTCCTGATAAAGTGGAAATAGTCCCACCTTTGGTCTCCACACGAGGTCGCTCATCACTTGAGTTTCCCTGCTTATTGTCATGTTCCTATGTAGCTTCCTCCTCTTCCTTGTCACTATTTGAGTGCACCTCTATATAGTGTACCTTGCCCTTCCCCATGCACTTGTGTCGCAGCTCCCGAGGCTCTTTGCAACTTAAGAAAATTTTCTTCCTTCTTAACTCATTGCAGGTTGCCTCATCCATCTTCTCATTTCCATCCCACTCTTTTTGAAAAAGGTTTCTTATATTTATTTTTCTAGGGAATAAAAGGATTTGTCTTCGAGATCGCATCCTCCATGTCCCGTGTCTTGATAATGGCATATTATAGAGTCTTGGGTTCGAAGGATTTCATACAACCATGCAATGGATTGGATAAACCTTCAGTTAACAACATAACTATCTTCTGCTCAGATATATCTGCCACCATGACTGCAAGCCTCTAGAACTTTGTAATGTAGGCATCTGGTGTCCCAACCTATCTGAGTTGTGCCAACTCTCTAAAATGTAGTTCCAAATCCTTTTTGTCAAATTGATCCATTAACTTCTATATGAAGTCCAGATAGGAAGTAATGTTGGCATGTCCCATAGTGACCAATCCATGGTACCACCACTCATGGGCCTCTCCATCTAAGTGCAAGGTAGCGAATTTAATCACTTTTGCCTTCATCGTAGGGTTGATTTGGAACTATGTATCCAACTTTTGAACCCATACTCTAGTTGTGAACTTGTTAAAACTATCAGAGGAAGGAATGGTTAACTTCCCAACCTTTCTCTTGAGATCCAAGTTTTGCTGACCCATGTTGAAATATCTTGGTTTTTTCATGTATTTGATAGTACTTTAGTCATGTAATGACATGGCTACCTGGAACTCATCACCAAGAGCTCGGTACTCCCTCAAGTAATCTCTAAAATATTCACCTTGTCCTAGTTGCTCTTGATTTCATGTGTGTTGTTCCCCCAAGAATTGAGGCAAAAGAGGTCTAGGAATCACTCTACTAGTGGTCTTAGTGTGGTTTTGTATAGGGATATTATTGTTGTTGCCTTCTGCATTATTCCCATTGTTCCCATTGGAACCCCCTGCACCATTGTTACCCACATCGTTTTGATTTGCTTGAGTGCTGGAAATTAAATGTGTCATGAGTTGTACCAGTTGTAGTTTCCCCATGGCTAAATAATTTAGGATATGCATGGCATTGTACTCAGGTCTCTCATTGTTTTCCCCCATGTCTCCCTCTTTCTCTGCTTTTGGTTGGTCCTCTTCTTCTTCTTCTTCTGAGTGAAATATGTTTTTTAATCCTCACTAACTTTTACTTATGTAAGTAATATATTCCCTGTCTCCTTGCCTCATGAAACAAAATACACTCACAAGTTGACATGACTGTGGCTCTGATACCACTGTAATAACCCCACTATTTTTTTTGGGATTTTTACTTAGTTTAGAAGTGTATATATTTCATCAAACAATTTGCACAAGTAATTCCATCAAACAATTTATATGTATTTCTACTCCCTATTATGATTTACAATGTAACACCACTATTGAGATACAAAGGTATTTGTTGCATTAAATATTTTAGACAACCAAAGTACATTATAAATATCTCAACAAACATTATAATAATGAATAATGGGCAACCTGATATAAATTTTATGTAGGTTTCCTTTGCACGTACAATGAAGAATATGTCTCGTAGATGACAATGGCATGTATTCAGCGTTCACTACAACAGTAAACACATCCCCAACAATAATAACAATAGCCACAAGTGAGGGAGACCTACTCCACAAGGAATTTGGCCCCTACCTTAGTCAACTCAGCCCCTGCTATAGGAAACTCATCCAACACACCTTATCTCGTCCTCAACACTTCAAAAATTGACCCCAACAACAAAATAATTCGGTCCCTTCAACAATGAATGCATCCACAACAAGAGATTCTCCCCAACTACAAATATCTTCACCTAGGATGAGGGAACTCGACCCAACTAAGAATATTTGGCCTTCCTACATCCAAAACTCAGTCCAACAAAGAAGATTCGGCCTACAGGTGAGCAACTTGACTCCCAAACTCAAGAAACACAGCCACAAACTCAGCTCAACCCTTTATCAACAAGAATTTGGCCTCCTCAAGAACATTCAGCCCACACACAAGCAAAAACTCAACCATAAACAAGAAAACTTAGCCACCAAATGATAAAGCACAATGAAAATATCTAAGTGATCTTCTCTCCATGACCAACTATGGTGGATGGTCTTACCATCAAAACCAATCTTCTTTTATAGGGTTTTTCATCCCAAGAGCCAAAAGCCACAAGAGCTCCTCAAAATCGCTTTTATAAAATAACAATGTGTAATGAGAGAGGGCACCCTCATTCCTCTTTTATTTCCTCGTTCACCCTTTTGCTAACCCTTTTAATAAAGTAAAGTGACTTTATCAACTCAAGTCACTTAAAACACCTTTACATTTAATTCCCTAATGTCACTTTATAAAAATATTGCTTTTTCGCCCCGATGACATCAAATAATTAATTAATCCCCTTCCATTCATGACTATAGCCCACATGTATCATTTAGGATATTACGTCAATCTCTTGGAGTGATCATTTGGAAAGAGACATTACATACATGGCAACCAAATTTTTTATGTTTGGATCAAAATGCAAGGTCTAGTGGGAAAGAAACATTCCCTTGGAACCCATGAAGTTTGGGCTTGATCTGAATATCTGATCTCCATTCCCTTTACTTTCAAATAGGAACAAATAAAACCCTTTTCCACAATAAATAATTTCACATGGAATAACCCAATGTTATGTGGCCCATACTTGAATTGCTCAAGGATTGGGCCATAAACCTGTAAACTTTCCGATTAATTCTTGTTCATACATTAGAATGGATTTTTTTTTTTACCTCTAGAATCATAATATCCATCTTAGGGATGTCTTCAGTCCTTTAGATGAATTTACTCTTCATTGGATGTTTCTCTCCTACAAAATTTGAAGCTCTGAGAAGTGAAGCAAAGGCTTGCTCCTCGATCTTGTTGGGTGCATTTATAAACCGTAGCTAATACTCTATCTAGATACATTCTTTATGGTTCCTATAATGTGGCATGATCAATGGAAAAAGAGGATTGAAGCTTCTTAGGGTGGCGATGGCTAGGGTAAACCCCGACCGCATAGAGGGATGAGGCCCATTTTCATAATTGTTGCTTGGTACTTGCTTTTATAACATATTGTTACTATTCTCTTGGGAAAGATATTAAACTGCAACCGAGGGTAGTATTTCATCTCGTGTATGGGACTAAGCCTAGATGCTACTAGAGAGCATATAACTCATTAGAGTAAATTTGGATCTAAAATGGACCTCATAAGAAAAAATATGATTGATGAGTTGGAATTCAAAAACTAATAGAATTTCAAGAGATTAGGTTAGCGATAATTGTTGAGTTGGAATTATAGAAGTCAAAATGATTATGTGTCATGTGTTTATTTGGCAATAGTGAATTACATATAAGTTTCACCTTGAGTAAGATTTTGGTAGGATAATATTAAGATATGATAAATATTCTTGAAACACTAAATATAGAGTATTCAATGTTGTCTAATTGTTCTACATTTTGGCTCTTTTCGTCGGAATCCAGCGACATAAATATGCATGAAATCACAATTTTTTGTTATTTAAGTTGCATTTATGAATCCATAAATGGATTCAGGGTGTTGAAAAATCTCTAGGGCACTCGGATTATACAAAATTAGACACTCAAATTTGTAGATCCAACAAATTCTCGTCGAATTTCACGTAATATTGAATAGAAAATATCGTGAGAAAATAGCAAAAACGTAGAATAGTTAGACTACAAGGAATATTTTATATATAATGGACCTCCTCTGTGCAACGATTTGACTACTAAAATATACAAATGCATACATACCATATCCCACTGTTATTAACCATTAGACCCATGCTCTATAATAATAATAATAATAATAATAATAATCTATTATTGCATATATTATAATACATGAGATAATATTATATTATATAATATAACTCATTAATTATAACTAATTAACTATATTGTATAATATAATATATTATATGACTCATTAATTATAACTAATATTATATAATTTAATTTCTTAGTTACAACTAATAAATTATTTAATAATGATAAATAATATAGGATATTATATATTATAACTCATTAGTTATAACAAATTACAATTAATAGTTTTGATATGAAATGCTATATTATATTATATAATATGGTTAGTTATAACTCACAAGCTCTATAATGTATATTATATAACATAGTATATGTTATATTATAACTTTTTAGTTGTTATATATTATATAATATATAATGAATTATATTATATAAGATATAATAACTAACAACTAACCATTTACCAATTAACTAATTACCACTTATGTGATGTATAATATTTAATAATTAAGTAATTATTGTTGCGTCTAGAGGCGCTTTACAGCCTCGTATGGGGAGATGTTCATATGACATAACATATTAAAATAATAATAAAATATTAAAATAACAACCCGCCTAAATATATTTAACTTTGAATCTATCAAGTATCGAGAGATCAAATCTCTCAAGGTGCAAACCTTTTTTAGAATGTAAAACTTAAGGAAAGGTTAAAGGTTTACACCTCGAGAGATGTGATCCCTCTGCGCTTGATAGATCCGGAGATAAATGGATCTAGGCTGGTATTATATATAATAATGTATTATGTATTATATAAAATATTTAAAAGGTATATATTATTATTGTTGTTGTTTTAAAAAAATCACTTTTATTTAATTATAATTTTTTTTTGAGTTTTATATTTATTACTAAGTATATAAAAAAGTTAAAAGTATATTTAACTAATTATGAATTATTTCAAATAAAATATAATATAAATCTACATGTTTTGACACTACGAGGAGATGGGGTCTCATACACCAATTTGGTGTCTTGTCGTGACCTTAAAAATATATTATTGTTATTATTGTGCATGAACATAGCTCCATATTAACCCTAGATCTATCAATCGAGAGGCATCAAATCTCTCAAGGCACAAACCTTTAACCTTTCCTCAAGTTTTGCACTCAGAAAAGGTTTTCACCTCGAGAGATTTAATCCATCTCGGGACTTGATAGATCCAGGGTTAAGATGGATCTATGTTGGTTTAATACATTGATATTAAACTATTAAAAATATATTAATAATATTATTATATATATATATATAATATCAAGGTATCAAAGTCAGAGGAGATTTCACATCTTCTCTTTGTTCATGATGTTTTTTGTAGCGTTTTTGGTGCCAAGAGAGATGTCTCGGGCTTAAAATAATATTGGACCTTTACAGTAGAGAAACGAGTATGTTATTTAACTGTGACAAATCTCATGTTTCGCTCAATAATTGTTCGGATGAAGAAGCTATCTTTTTTCATGAGCTATTTCTAGCTCATATGAAGAACTTTGAGGAAGGCTTCAAATATCTTGGTTTCTTCCTTAAACCAGATCGGTATAGGAAAGAAGACTGGGTCTGGTTAATACGCAAAGTGGAAGCCATAATTTCCTAGGGAAGGAAGGCTTGTCTTAGTCAAATCTATCTTAGAGAGATTCTTGGTATATTGGAACTATATTGTGGCCATCCCCAAAGGCATTTTGGATAAATTAAGGAGGACAAGTTTTAAGTATCTG
>JZKD02S2063478.1:23751-41294 GCA_000966675.3 Picea glauca
GACTCAAGAGGTGAGCAAGCCTTGAGAAGAGATGCCATAGTTGAGAAGTGGTGGCATGGCAAGATCAAGAAAGCTACAAGACAGTCCGAGAAATTGTGGAAAGAAGTCGAACCAAGAGAAGTAGAGGAAAGACAGATGGAAGAGTTGTCAAAGATGAGAAGATAGGAAAGACCAGCTAGTAAAATATTAAGTGAGAGAGAAGTGTAGAGAGAAAGAAGTACCCAAGAGGTTGGACAAGAAGGAGAAGGTGTAGACGTAAGAGAGGAGGAAGCCAACATGAATCTTGAATAAAAAAGAGAAGATTCATCTCCGATGACAGGAGAGATCGAGAATCCGGCTGAAGAGACCACTCCAGTGGAAGAAAATGAGACCCCCCAGATCAAATAAAACCGCACCGAAGCCAGTGGTGCCAACCCCGAATCTCCCATACCCAAAGTGTCTTCTATACAATTGGTAAGTTCGATACTACCTTCTCATGCTAGTTATGTTCTAGTACAAGTAGTTAGACAATCACCACCAAGAAGTGAGAGTACAGGGAGTATATTGGGATCCCCTCGTAGATCACAAGCAGGACCGTTAGGATTCATTTTGATAAGAGAAACAATATCAACAATGGTTGGTCACGTGGGAGGTTCGATTGCCTGATACCCTAAATTTTTGGGTAAGGGAGATGAAGATGTTGAGCATCACTAGTTTTTGTACGAAGTAATTTGGAGATCCAGAGGGAATCTGGAAGCGAATAAGTTGGTTGAGTTCCATACTAACTTGAGAGGTCATGCCCTCAAGTGGTACATGAATATTATTGAGCTAGGAGTGCCAGGAATGTAAGGTCAAGCATTCACACTTGTCCAGGTACGGACCAAGTTCATAGCAGAGTTTAAACTACCTCAGTCAGAACAACAAGCTCTATTTGAGTTGCACGAGATTCAACAAAGGGAAGGTGAATCGGCCTGGGAATACAACCAGAAGTTTAAATATGCTATAGGGAGGTTAGCGCATCCAATCCATGAGGAACATCAAAGATAATGGTACATTCAGGGATTGCTACCTCTGACTTGGTTTCCATTAACATAACAAGGGATAACCGCTTTTACATATGCCTTGGAACAATCGATGAAGATTGAAGCCATGGAGAGATACCCTAGGAGCATGAGAGTGACTAGACCCCCAAAATATGCGAACTTGGCACAACTACAAGGGAAAATATCAACGCTTACAAAAAATATTCAAGAACTGACACTACCTAGACCAGGACGACTACATGATTGGTGCACCAGATGTTATATAGAAGGACATATGATGAATGGATGTACACAAATGAGGGGAATGGGACCTCCTCATAATATTTTGGGACCCTCACCAGGACCCACATGAGGATTTGCGCAAGTGTCTGCGAACTTACCATTACATAACCCCACCCCATATCATTCTTTTCCTGGGAGCCAAGCAACACTAACAGTTGAGTATTGTGAAATTTTATGAATCCATGGGCATGGGTCGAGATAGTGCCCCATTATGCAGAAATATTTGACAGTACCAAATACAGTACACTGTGACTTCTGAGCATCTTCCACACATACTACCAATCAATGTAGAGTGTTGGATGCACTTTTATATAGGTTGGATTGAACAAAATTTAGGGTGAATGAAAATCCTCAACGACCAGGAAGAGGTCGAGGAGGTGGAATCAGAGGAGACTTCAGAGGAGGAAGAACTGGGGGAAGAGGGCCAAGAATATGTTATATTTTTGATGAGCAAGGCCACATGGCTAGAGACTATCCTCATCCAAGGTAGCCATGGTTCTCTTACTGCAGAACCAATGGGCACACAACTAAAGACTGCCCAAAATTAATTTCAAAATGGGAAGATAGGGTACGACAACAAGGAACTAACCTCATCAATTCAAAAATAAAGAGAGTTATTAAGGGACAATTTTCCAACCTCAATATTGTTACTCGAGGAGGAGAAAAGACATGAGTTGATGCTAACACTCTACCTCAGATCTAGAAAGAAGCACCTAAAGAAGACATGTATGACCCTCTAAAACATAAGCTATTATTTAAAGATTCCATATAAGTATTTCATAATATTCCTAGCCCTGAGATGCAAGAGAAATCCCCATAGCCTATTGTTTACCCTAAGACTGTGCAAGTCCCTTCTTCACCCCCTACACCTAGAAACCCTGTAGTCACATCGAGACAACCTGCACAACCTCAAAATGTAGTCGACCTTTGGTTTCAATTATTTTTTGACATTCTCAGGAATGATCAATTAACAAAGAAGTTGCACGATTCGCTATACCTAGTTTTAGGGAATGAAGAACCCATAGAAGCAGGAATAAGGGCTAATCTCCCTGAGAAGAGTACTCAGAGAGTGCAAAGAAGAAAAGTATGAACTAGAAAAGAATTCAGACTAACAACCTAGTTAGACGAATTTGATATTAAGGATTTCATGTTGGATCTAGGATCCGATGTGAACATTCTACCTAAGAAGACATGGGAAGACTTAGGAAAACCTAGGCTAATATATTCCCCAATTCAGTTAAGAATGGCCAACTAATATTGTATTTTCCCAATAGGAAGACTAGAGAGTGTGGAAATAGATGTTGTGGGAGTGAATACCATAGCTGAATTTCAAGTGGTTGAAATCATGGAGGATAAGGACCCTTACCCTACACTACTTGGAATTGATTGGGTCTATGACAACTATGCAGTAATTGACTTAAATAAAGACACCATGACCTTTGAGGCTAAAGTAATAAAGGTATTTCAACCCTTGGATCCATATGTAGGGCCCATATATAAAGAGACAACAGGAGAATACTTGGATCGACTGTATACTGTAACAACTAGGACAAGAGACGATTACATAAATCCTACTGCCGATGTATCAGTAAGTTGGAGGAATATATAGTTAGTGGACAAAGATCTAGAACTAACATTTGATAGTTGGCATCAAGGCTCATATGAAAAACTCTCAAGGAGATGCACAACTATCATAGAAACTAGATGGGTTGGGAACGAAGTCAGAGAACACCTAATATATGATGGCACCTCAGGAATTGATAGTTTTCTACTCAGCATGGAATAAAAGGTAGTAGAGGATCAAAGGATCTCAGTACTAGATGTAGCCTTTCAGGACACCCCATCCAGATGGTGGGCTAATCATAAAGCCTTACTCAGAACTTGGGATGATGTAAAGCAAGGTATCAAGTATAGGTTTCGGAATAAGGAGTAGTTGGAATCAGAGATGAAAATGGATTTCCAAGTTGCGCAACTGTTCAATGGAGAATATGATCCTAAAATACATATTGAACAATATGTAACACAGTGGAAATTTGTGGAAATACCCTCTCGCTTATGGGTTCAGGTATTTCCCCATTTTCTTGGTCCAATCCTAAAATCTTGGTTTATACATGAGGAAACCAGAAGACAAACTAGCGACTAGAAAACATTGGCAACGCATTTTTGCAAGGACTTCTCGTTTACAAGTAAGTACCCTGAGCCTGAAGTATCCCTGCAAAAGATTAAAGAATTTCTTTTTGCAGATAATAGTAATCATAAATCAAACCTAGTCGTATGTCCAAAGCATAGACGATAAATTCAGACTAACCTTCATTTACCCTCCACAAAGAAGCCTATGGAATGCTATAATATTAGTAGGGATTCAGAAAACCTAGATGACTTAGAGGAATTGAGGAACCTAGCCATTAAAGAGACAGAAGGGAATAGATAAATTCAGAACACTATACCCAGTCAGACTGATAGTTCCTACAATCTCCCATTAAAATTGCGCAAATTCAATATAGGTACCACAAAGCAACCTAAGATAGCTATGGTGGGAGACTGCTGTGATGAGAAAACTACTCAAGAAATACAGAGTTTTCTATGGGAATATGAGGATTTGTTCCCGAAGACTTTTTTAGAGTTAAAGGGAATCAAAGGAGTTATGGGAGAAATGAAAATTGAATTAAAACCAGGATCCAAGCTTGTGAGGCATAGACCATACCATCTTAACCCTAGAGTAAAAGAGAAGTTTAATATGGATATAGACAATATGTTGGAAGCGAGACTCATTTTTGCAGTGGAAGAAGCAGAATGGGTTAGCCCAATAGTCATTCAAAGTAAGAAAGGAACATAGGATATCAGGGTCTGTGTAGACTATATAAGCCTTAACTCTGCATGTGTGCATGACGCTTTCCCAACACCTTTTACTGAGGAGATACTAGAACAAGTTGCGGGGAAGGAAGCGTACTCATTCACAGAGGATTGCCGAAGAGGACAAAAAGAATACCACATTCATAATAGAATGGGGATCTTTTGCATACAATGTGATGCCATTTGGCTTAAAGAACACCCCTGCAGTTTTCTCTAGGATTGTAATAACATCTTTCAGAGAGTTTATTCACAAGTTCATAGAGGTCTATATGGATGATTGGACAATATATAGTTTTCTCAAGGAACATGTCACGTTGTTACATTTGATGTTTGACAGATGCAGAGACTTGCAAATATCATTGAATCTCAAAAAGTGTATCTTCTGCGTACCACATGGGAATTTGTTGGGCCACATAGTCTATCGAGAAGAAGTATTAGTAGACCTAGCCAAATTTGTATTTATTTTGAACATGCAACCACATACGAGTGTTAAGAAGTTGCGCTCCATGCTGGGACACACATGGTACTATCGCATGTTCATCAAAAGATATGAAAACATTACTGCACCTCTGCAAAACCTATTGAAAAAGGCCAAAATGTGCCACTGGACTCTAGAATCTGATAAAGCGTTCGAGAACCTAAATGAGAAGCTCATCACAACACTGATTTTGATATTCCCAAACTGGGAAAATATATTTCACGTCCATGTAGACGCTTCAGGAATTGCCTTAGGAGCTATCTTAGCGCAACTTGGAGATGGAGTCATGGATCATCCTATATATTTTGCGAGTCAGAAGTTGTCACAAGAAGAGAGAAACTACACAATGACAGAAAGGGAGAGTTTAGCCATGATCTATGCTTTGCAGAAATTTAGACATTATTTGTTAAATTCTCATTTTAAGTTATTTACTAATCATTTTGCATTGAAATATCTAGTTAACAAACTTGTGTTGGAAGGGATAATTTGTAGATGGTTTCTATTATTTCAGGAATTTTCTTTTGAAGTAATTGTTAATCCTGGAAGATGAAACGTAGGACTTGATCACCTCTCTAGATTAGAGTCAGGGGAAAGTGGCAGATAAGTTGACAATCAACTCCCAGATGCAACCTTGTTTCGGGTTGAGGCCATGCCAGAGTACCTAGAGGACATAGCATTATTATTAAGTACAAGGGCCTACCCAAAAACATATTCTGCAACCCAGAAAAACCATATGGTTGTTAGAGCAGCGGATTACCAGTTGATCACGAGAAAATTGTATAAACTGAGACTAGATAGTATCCTCAGAAGATGTGTCCTGGACCATGAAAGATAGGATATACTATGGGAATGCCACAACAGAGTTGCAGGAGGTCATGTAGGAGGAAATGTCACTGTGCAAAAATTTCTACAATATGGACTTTGGTGGGCAACGCTCTTCAAGGATGCAAAGGTATACGTTAGATCATGTGATGTTCGTCAAAGAGTGGGTAAGCCGTCACGATGAGATGAATTACCACTTCAACTAGTTTGAGCTCTACAAGCATTTGAGAAGTGGGAAATTGACTTCATTGGACCAATCAACCCCACAACTAAGCATTCAAAGGCTAGGTACATCATTACCACAACTGACTACCTTACACATTGGGCTGAGGCAACAATTGTTCAGGATTGTTCGAATGATATTGCTGCTAGGTTCATTTTTGAGAATATTATCACTCGATTTGGACGTCCTAGGAGCCTAACCAATGATCAGGGAGCTCATTTCATTAGTAGAACTATAACAAAGCTTACACCAAAGTTTTTGATCCAACATCACAAAAGCAACCCCTACCACCTACAGGCCAATGGAACAATAGAAGCATTCAACAAGATTATGGAGAGAGGGTTAACAAAGGTCTATTTCACAAATTGGGAAGATTGGGATGACAGGGTTCGAACAATACGATGGGCTTACAGGACAACCACAAAGAAACTCCACAGGTACATGCTGTTCCAGCTAGTTTATGGGAAAGAGGCAGTGGTGCCTGCAAAATTCATCACTCCAAGTTTGTACATTATACAGATCACACATATGTTAGAGGAAGAATCAATTGTGCAGAGACTTATGGAGTTACAAGAACTCAAGGAGACCAGGTGTTTAGCAGAATTCCATCAGTCGGTTGAAAAAGCAAGACAAAAGTCTTGGCATGACAGGCACATTAAAACTAAAGTATTTGTGTAAGGAGACAAGTTTCTACTCTATGATAGTCGATACTAGAAGAATCTTGGCAAGTTGTGCATGCATTGGTTGGGACCATTTATAATTGTGGAGATATGACCCTTAGGAGCAGTTAGACTCATGAAACTGGATGGTATGTTGCGGCCAGGATGGGTGAATGGCACTCGCCCGAAACCCTATATATCTCATAACTGAGCTAAAAGGACTGTTTCTCTAGTCCGAAGGAGCATGTATAATAGGTAGATTTGCGTTTTCTGCAATTTTTGTAAATTGAGTTAATAAAGTTGATGTGTGTAGTGTTGCGCCGTGACATGTAGTCCATTTTCCATTTAAGTGTTGTTTGATGCAGAACTGCTTACTTAGTAGTTCAAGATCAAAATAATAAAGAATCCATTAATGATAGTCATTGATATGATAGGGACCCCTTTGTGGTCGGAGGGAGAAAGAATCTGAATATGATCTGCGTCCATTTGCCACATGAAACCAGTCTATTCATAGCCTTTATTACCATTACGGTACCTCGTCTAAATTCAATTAAGCCATAAAGTCACGACATGCGAAGATTCCATCAGTATTCGTGTCGGGTTTCCCACCCATCAAACGGAAAGGTCTGAAACTGGCTATGTCCCTATCCAACTCACACAAGTAAATGACAGAATCGCCCGATAGGATTTACGTCGTTAACCCATCCCGTCGGACAACTCAGATCCAAGTTGAATCCATATGGTCATAATGAACAATAGTTATTGCTAAACTTGTCGCTAAGCCCGAGTATAAGGCTCTGAGAACTTTCCATAGAACACATCGTTTTCAAAAGAACTTAGCAATTTCTGAATTCTGTAGAGAAAGCGAGCCTGTGCAGTTGAGAAACCCATAGTCACGATCCTTAATCCTTATCTCGCCACAGAAGTTGTGATAAGTTAGAATCCACAATGCCGAGAGCCACAGGAAGCCGAAGTGCCATGTCCAAATATGTAGTACCAGACGATCCCTATGACCCCCGACTCAAGGTCGTAGGTGATCTCAAGGGGAAGGTGGAGTAGGTCAACCTCCTTTATCTTCACTTAACAGACCCAGTCTTGTCTAGGGATGATTTTAGGGATGGAAATTTATATTAAAATTTAGAAACATGGGATAATCTTACTAGTCCTTAACATGCAAAATGTAAAATGTTTGGCGATAAGTTTGTAAAACTATTCAAATTTCTAAGGATTTTATATACTTTCTATAAAATTTTGGCGATTTTTTAGGTAAAATAATTTTATTCTATGTAAATTGGGCAAATCATTTTTATAAATAATGGAAATTGGAAAATCTTATTTTGGGAAAAACCATGGAAAATTAGCCCATTTGCGAAATTTATCCCCTAAAATAATCTATGGTCTTGTCCCCCCAAATGAACATAGACGCATTCTAGGATATAGCTCCAGATGAGTTGGGAGGCATGCAATTCGTGCCAAAAGAGGAATTTATCAACCTATTCAACTTGACTATCATGAACCTTAGAGACCTGCTAGTATTTGGTACCACTAGCGATGTTGGGAGGTGCACCAAATTCCTTATCAGCATGGTGCATGACCGAAGTCTATGGTTGGATAGGTGGTACCCAATTGATGTTGAAGACATCCATGAACTTACTGGATTGTCCCTTGAAGGAGAGGATGTGTCAAAAGGATTCCAGGGTCCTTGTAAGCATGAAAAAACAAAGGATATCCCAGCCTCTATGAGAGGTTCAACACAAAGAGGGGGGCGCACAACAAAAAATGACCCCATACTACCAGAGACTATCAGGACTGGTTGTTACATCATAGCCAACAAGGTTATGAGGTCATATTACAAAAGAGAATGCACACTAGATGCATTGTCAATATAAAACTTTTGTGCCAATGGTGATGTATTCAAATGGTGTAGTTACCTGTTGGAGGAACTACTAGTGGCTTGCGAGGAAGCCTAGGAGAAGGGAGGAACCTTTACCTACGGATATCTATTGATGGAATTCATGATTTTCAATTGGAAGCCACCCATGGGAAGATCATCGATGATAGAAGACAAGGGGCGCCTTGCGAAGATGTTCGAGCCCTGACATTCTAGGATGGATTCAAAGAATACAACTTTCAACAACGCATCGTTCTCTAAGTGGTACAATGGGCTTATAGACACAACGCAGAGGCTACACATTCCGTAGGAGATCCTCAACTGTAACACCAGGAAAATTTCTGTCAGCATGAACTGACATCATATGTTTGTATGGCCAAGGCATGTTAACATGGAATACTTCCATTCGAGGATGTTTTTGTTCTACCTGGACGAGGAGGCCTTCGACAAAGAGGTAATGTCATGGACAGGAACTAAATGCAACCCGTGCAAGTCGAGGATGCACTATATTATTCCTCCCGAGCTACTAAAGAAGAAATGAAAAGAAGCAGGGGTGGGACTGAGCTTAGGCTCAAAGCCATAGAAGAAATAAGCTCTGACACAGTTGGACTCCGAGGAGGAGGAGGAAACACAGCCATTGGAATGCAAGAAAAAAATGCTTCTGATCTTCTCGCAACCTCTAGATAAATCCGTGTTGATAGGTGAGGACATCAACAATATCCTCAGTGATGCGTTCATGACCAAACTAGTGGTGAAGAAGTTCATAACCGGGGTCTCTCCGAGTAAAGTTCTGAACCCCCAACCCCTTTCATCCACCATCCCTCGCACCCACTCAGTGGTCAGAGAAAAACCCATCATCCATGTTGAAGGAAAATCTCCCTGCGGACAGGTAGATCTCCTCTTGAGAGCTATACTCTTAACTCTTAAGACAAAAGACACTTAACATGGACACTGACTTCCTTTCAGATCTATACAAACTAATGCATGAGGAGGAAGGAGAACATAAGTACATTTTTACTGACGTTTGTCCCTACACCCTCCGAGTTGAGCTCCAATCTTTTGCTCTTCGATGAGCCCTGTAGACAGACAATACTATGACCACTTCCTACTCTATTGATATTAGTTCGAAATAGATCTATCTATTGGCAACAAGTTCATGTAATATCAAACACAAACTAGAAAGAATTAGGCCAAGCGTGTCATATTAATGAGAACAATGACAGAAGTAGCTTACAATAGTAGATGTGAATGCAACAGCTTCGTCAAGTCCCCTTTGTCTAACCCTTGCTCAAAAGGTCCACGATCCAGACGACAACAGCTTCACTGATTACTCTCCTCCAGTTAACCGTGTGTTTCCTATGAGATCATAGGTTTCATGCTTGCAATTCTTCCTCCTTTCCACCATCATAGAGCCTGCTTATATAGGTTAAGAGAGGCTTAACCTTTTGAGGTATCTTTAGGGTAGGTTGAGTAATTCCCTCCTTAGATAAGGGATCTTCTCCTAAGATCATGATTGAACCAGGAATTCGAATGCAACTGCCTTCCAAACTTGGAAGATCCTCCCCTTATTCTCCTCAACAGATCAACTATTTCCTAGATTAGACAGTGCTCCCTCAAAAGGGGCATTAGAGCACTATAACACTCCCTGGTAGGCTCAAGGGGAACGCCAACACTTCAAATATGTGTAGCGCTCCTTTAGAGGGGTGATTTGGTGCTACAACGCTCCCTAGCACCTTGTAGGGGAGCGCCAACACTCCTAAGGCTGATGTAGGGGAGCGCTCTCCTTTAAAACCCTAGTTTAAAAGATCCTTTCAGGTGGCAAGAGATTCTTGACTTCAGTTAACCATCCTTCTTCCTCCAAATCAGGTGTTTGAGGTATTCTGAGTGTTTCTTTAGTGTCGTCATCGTGGAAATATGCCTTGTTTAACATTTGCGACACTTGTGAACAACATGCGACACTTGCGACACTTATCAAATCGAGTAATATTGATGTGTAACAATCCATATTTAGGATGACCTTGAGCCTGACATAACTCCATTCACCATCATCACTGAGCACCCCCCATCACCACAACCCTAGTTGCCACCCCCAAAAACCACCAGTCTGCCCCAAACCATAGATCCAGAACCGATGCAGCTCGATCCCTAAGAGAAAGAAGAACAAAAACTCCTAGAAACAACCTAGGAGTTTCTTAAGCCGAGACTAGAAGTTTTTGGTCAAAACCATGAAGTACCAGAGCAAAGCCTGTAGCTGACTAGTCCAAGCCCGGACACCCAGGACTAGCAGATTGTGCCTTTTGTACTGGAAAAGGACACCCAAACCGTGGAGGAGCCACAAGCTCAAAGCACCTAGCACATCCCCTCAAAAACCAAGGTTAAGGGTGGCCAAGAAAGTGCAACGCAGGAAGCAGACGCAAGAAATGGGTGGGATATACCATAGGTTCAAAAGGAACCAAAATCAACATCCGGGAACAGTGCGACATCAACACAGGAATAGATGGAGTTGATTCTCCAAAATCCTCAGTAATGCACAGAGTTGCTGCAACTCTTCTTGGCTAGAGCATAGGTTCTGGCACTTTTTCCATCATCTTTGAGGTTAAGGTTTATGCCAGGACCATCCACAGGGGAGGATGAAGTAGAGACTCCCTCAGTACACTTAGTGGCTAGTGGAATTCCCCTGCAGACTCGAGCACCTAGTGACGTAGCAACGTCTCCCACTAACCTTGCAAAGTGGCCAATGACACACTTGGTTGGAATGATCAGAGAATCCACCGATTGGTTAGAGAAGAGGCTCCATTAGGCCAAGATTTATACCAAATACACAAGGGATGAAGCGCTCCTTGCGCAAGCATGCAGGATACAAGAAGCACATGAAAAGATCTAGGTTGAGTGCAAACTGGAAAGAGTGCAGGAAAGGATTTTTGAATCTTGGCCGAAGATTCAAAAGGTTCCACCCCAACTATGTGAAGCCAATGATGAAGGAGAGCCGAAGCATCAGATTGAGGTGCTCCAAGGGGCATGGACACAAGTGGCCAGTCGCACCGAGCATCTGGAAGTGTAGTTGTAGAAAAATTAGCAAGAAGAAGAACAAAAGCCTCAAAATTTGCAGGAGAAGATGGAGAAGATAGTACTACAAGGAAACAATGCCCAAGAAACACTACATAAGCACACAAATAAGTGCACAAAGAGTTTTAGGGAAGTCAGCGATTGGATGGGCATCATCGCTAGACAAAACCAGATCTTGGAGGATGTGCGCACCAAAATCTAGGTGTTGAATGAAGAAGTTGCACCCATGATGGATCCGCTGGAGAAACAACAACAGTTCGACCAGATCCAGTAGGTGGACAATGAAATGAATGCCCTCTTTGAGGCACAATCCGTAGAAAAGAAGGAGCTGCACAACTTTCAACCTGTCATTAAGACAGTGTACATGCAGATGCATCAAGTTGATGCAACAACATATTCTGAGTGCAACTCATTAGTTGCATCCAAGACAAAGGGGTGTAGTACATAGGCGACCCAACAATTCGTAGCATAGGCATCACTCCTTTCTAGGAAGTGGTAGGATAAAGTTGGAATCTTTCAAGGAGTGAGGAAGTGGGCCTTGGAGTTGGTCCTAGAGTTGGGCTCTTCGGTTGAAGATGAAAAAGAAGAGAAAGCAAAAAAGGACGAGAAAAAGAAGTAAGAAAAGAAGGACAAGGGAAAACAATAGTTGCTCCTGGAAGCTATGAAAGAACCGAGCACTTGAATCAAGGGTGAGTCAAGGGTTGTGGTGGGAGTCGGGTGGGCCCTTCATTTTTGGGATAAGGAATTGTGCAAGTTTTTTCTGAGTGCCCCATGCGAAATATTCATAAGAAGTTGGACAACAGAGCAAGAAAAAGAAATAGAAATCAGTTGCAAAAAGGACAACGCAACACCAACAAAGCAAAAGTGGTTGCAACAGAACAAGAAAGCGTGTGAACCAAGACATGAGACACAAATTAGTTTATAGATAGGGAGGAATATGATTGTAAAAGGGTTAGTTGTTGTTTTAGTTAAACTATGATTGCGTTCAGTTTGATCTTTCCCTTACTGTTAGGTTGATGTCATAGTTATTGTATGCAACTGAGAGGTCAGAGTTCTGAGTCTGTAAAGTAATATGCACACCATTTTGAGAGTTAGAGCTCTGCGACATGAGCCCAGGTCTAGGAGCATGTAACATAACACTACTATATGTGGCTGAGTTTGTAAATGAAGAAGGATCTAAATTTTCAAAATATGTTGTGTCTTTCTGTGTTTTACTCATTCATTAAAATACTTCTTTATGGCTTATAAGTTCCACATGATATCTCTGTGTTTAAATTCTTTTCCACAACATAAGTAGGTTCAGTTCTTGCACACATGTGTTCATAACTGTTTGATAGTTAGATGTCTTGCATAAGATCAGGATGAATCTTGAAGGTTCTGTGAATCCTCTTAAGTCTTTTCCTTGCCCTTCCCTATCTATTTGTCTCAGCAACGCTTCATGTGAGACTTATTCTCTTCGAAGGAGATGAAAATTCCAGTACTCTAGACTACTCGGTAACTTTTGTTGGTAACCTAAGAAGGACCCTGGTCTGATCAAACTTGCGCCAACACTAGTATTAACTCTTGCATATTTGTTTTTGATAATCTGATCTGAAGGATGATTCATCTGTACTCATTTTCTAGGTGTATTTTTAGGCACTTGATGAAATTTCTCTTCTACTTCTATTTTATCCTCTTCATCTTCCCCTTCTACTTCTTCTTAATCCTCTGCTTCTTCTTTGTAAAGTTGTTCCATTGATTCATTTTCTTCTTCCTTTAATTCTCATCCACTTGTTTCATCAATTGTTACATTGTTGCTTTCCAAAACTTTGTTCAACCTTAGATTGTAACACTTGTATTATTTTCTTGTACTTGAGTAACCAACCAGTACTCTTTTTTCCACACGAGAGTCAAACTTTCCCATTCTGCCATCTTCTCTTTTGATGTAGCATTTTCTTCCAAATACTCTGAAGTGCTTCATATTTATTGGTCTTCCTTTCCATAGCTTGTAGGGAGTTTTGTCAGTGTTGTTTTTGAGCATTACTCTATTTTGAATGTGAACTGATGTATGCACTACATGTGTCCAAAAAAATCTGTCAATTTGGAATCCATTAGCATTGTTCAAGCCATTTATTGTACTCTCTTGTTCTTTCTTTCAAAAACTCCATTCTGTCGAGGTGTCTTAGCAATGAAGAATTTCCTTTTTATTCCATGTCTGCTGCACTAGTCCATAAATTCCTTTGAAGTGAACTCTCCTCCATTATCATATCCCAAACATTTGATTTTTGAATCCATTTCATTTTCAACCATTTCCTTGTAGACCTTGAAGTTTTCAAAATCTTCTGACTTATTCCTAAGAAAGAAAACTGCAGTCATTCTTTTATAATCATCAACTAATAACATAAAGTATTTATCACCTTTTAAGCCCTTTGTTGTAGTTGTCCCAACTAGATCGGTATGCACAATTTCTAGTGGTCTTGTCGTTGAGTATTCCTTTGATTTGAACATGGTCTTTGTTTTCTTTCCTTGTTGACAATGTTTGCATCAAGTGTTGGTTGGTTTCATGATCTGGGGCATTTCTCTAATGACTTCCTTTCTGTTGACTTTGACAAGGTTTTCAAAGTGTATGTGAACCATTCTTTTGTGCCATAGCCAGCCTTCATCTTCCTTTCCTAGACAACACTTTTTCATTTCCAATTTCACTTAGTACATATATGTTGCTTGAAGTTCTTGTAGTTGTTGCAATCAATTTTCCTGAACCTTCTTTTCTTATCTCACACTTCTGTGAATCAAAAGTAATTTTTTGACCTTGCTCACACATTTGACTTACAATTAGAATATCATGTTTCATATCTTCTACTAGTAGAACATTTTCTTCCTTGGTATTCTTGTTTCCAATTCTGACTGTGCCTTTTCCAATGATTTTAGCTGAATCATCATTTCCGAAGGAGACTGATCCATCTCTTTCCTTTCTTAATGTAAGACACTTGTATTTATCACCTATCATGTGTTTTGAACAGCCATTGTCAACATACCAACCACGTTTCTTCTGCTTAACTTGTAGAGAGAGTGTGCATTCTTCATTGCTATATTGATTCTGCTTTCTTATCCATGTCCTCTTCTGAGGTTCCTGTCTGTGACTGTTGTGGTTCTCTAGGAGGGACTGTCATTCTACAATATTTGGCCATGTGTAGCACTCCAGTTCAGTTCTCAATGATTCAAACCTGTTGTAACTTCTTCTTTTTGTTTCACTAGGCCTTCTTGGATAACCCTTTTGTGTATGAATTTCAAAGTTTTTTTATGTTCCTGTTGTTAGCTCTACAATTCACAGCTTTATGTCCAAAATTATTGCATGCATAAAATAAACCAAAAATGATATTTTGATACCTGGGAGTCAAAGATCTTATGAAAGGAGTTACTCTTATGAATCCTTCTTCTTCCTGATGCCTATTTGTTTCTTTCAGTTGTTGATTATGAAATCTAAATCTTCTCGATGGAGGAGTGTCCTTGTAATATTCCTTGTAGGTATTCCTATCCCCTTTGATTGTCTCTGCATAGATTTTTGGATATGTTGTTCTGTTGTTTTGGAGCTTGATCCTTTTTATGTATGATTATATCCAAGTCCGGACTTGTCATGATGAGGATTTTGACTGCTGATAATATCATCCAAAACTTTTGAGTTGTTCTGCATATTTTTCTTTTGAAGATCCTTTCTTAATGTGACAATCTCTGCTTCCAAATTTCCAATGATAATGTCTCTTTCTTCTAGTTTTTCTTTGAGTGCTTCTTCATTCTTTTATCTTCTTCTATTTGAGCCTTCAAATTTGTGATCATTTGTTCTAGTTCCTGAGTTTCTTCTTTCTTGTCTAGTTCTTCTTGTAGATTCTTGTTTTTCTTCTTTTCTCTTCTTATAACTTCTATGGCACACAACAATTCTTCTCTGTTGTCAACTTCTTCCCCTTCATATTCTTCTTCGGTGTCTTCTTTATTAGAGTCTTCTACTTCCATGAATATAACTCTTTTTGTCTCACTATCACTGAATTCATCTTCATCTGATGAGGAGATGTCTTCTTTGGTGCACAATCTTTTCTTGAAATCTTTCTTTATGGTTCTTTTGCCTTTACATGTTTGTTTTATATTTGAGTAATCTTCATCATTCTTCTTATTTTTCTTATGAGGACATCTGTTAGAAAAATCATCAATACCATCACTATTAAAACAAATAAATGGAAACTTACCTTTATATCTGTCGTTGGTTCCCTTGTTCAATCTTCTGACAAAGTTGGTCATTTCTTCATCATCTTTCGAGATGGCACTGTTGTTGCTATGTTCTTTTTATTTTTTCTTTCGCTTTTTCTTTGGCCTTTTGGATGCTTTCAAAGATGCTTCTTTTATATCTGGATTTTCCTGTTCAGTTCTCATTTCATATGTTGTGAAGATTCCATGTAGTTCGTCTATGCTTATTGAGTCTAGATCTACTCTTTCTTCTAGTGATGATATCTTAGGATCAAATCTCATAGGAAGAGATCTTAGTACCTTTTGAAAAAATACATATTCTTTAATTTATTCTCCAAGTCCTATGATTGCATTTATTGTTTCATCAACTCATAAGAAATAAGCTACAATATTCTCATCTTTCTTCATCTTTAGTTGTTTGAAATGACCTCTGTAAGTTTGAAGCTTTACTTCTTTGACTTTTGAATCTCCTTCACAAATATTTTGAAGCTTGTCCCAAATCTCTTTAGCAGATTTACAATGTATAACTTTGGTGTATAATGATTCACAAATACCATTCAGAAGTGAATTTGTGTCTTTGGAATTGTTTTTCCCGAGTTTTATTGCTCTTTCATTTGTCGGTGGAACTACTGGTTCTTTATATCCATCTACAAATGATTGCCAAATTTCAAATCCATGTGCATGTATATATGTTTTCATCCTTCTGCTCTAAAATGCATACTTCTGTCTATCAAACTGTGGTATTCTATTTTTATACATGTTGTTGCTCTCCATGATCTACCTTTTAGTGGTTAAACTGATTTTTGAAGGAACATGCTCTAATACCAATTGTTGGATTACTGAGAGGGGGTGGGGGTGAATCAGTAATAGAGCAATTTAATCCTTTTTCTCATAAAATGCAAGTGTTATATCAATGTAGCATTATCATCCAATAGTTGTAGAGAAAATAAACAATGAACAAATGAGCAATCATACAAATACACAATACACCAGTGTTTTATGTGGAAACCCAAAGCGGGAGAAAACCACAAAATTCTTTTTCTTATATGTCTTTAAGAATTACATTCATTGGAAGCACCAACTTCCTTTGTTTTCCAGCTTCAACTGGAAGGAGGCTCCAACCCCTAGTTTCCTAGGCTACAACTTGAGGGAAGCTCCTTCTCCCCAATTCTCTGGCTACAACCAAAAGGAGGATACAACCCCCTATGTTCTCCGGCTACAACCGGAAGGTGGCTACAACCACCTTTCCTTGCCCTGTCCAACCACCCTGAAATATAAATGCCAAATGTAGAAATTGAATATGTCACTGAGAAACATGTCACTGTATACTTATCAACCAATATGATCTGATCACATATACCTCAAATGTAGAAACTCGATATGTCACTGAGAAACCTGTCACTGTATACTCATCAACCAATCTGATCTGATCACATATACCTAAAAGACTATACCACAACTCTCTACCTAAAACCATGTGCTAAAACCTCATTGTTATACAACCTCTATCCGTACCAATAACTTCAGCAACATACCTCAACCAAAAGCCCTCAAACATGAACCAATACTAAACTTCAGTAGATCTGCCTCAGATCAACTCTACAACAAGCCATAAACTCCCAAGAGGGAATCCAACATATTTACAAGGCAAACCCTCAACTTGATTCATAAATTCAACACTACACATATGAGAACCATACCCTTTTTTCTTCTTGTAGTGTTCTGTTGCCGCGATTTTTCTGCCGTACTTTTTCTGCTGTGGTTTTTCTGCCGCAGTTTTCTTGCCACACTTTTTCTGTTGTGATTTTTCTGCCGCACTATTTCTATCGCACTTTTTCTTCTGCAGTTTTTATGTCGCACCTTTTCCATTGCACTTTTCCTGCCACAATTTTTCTGCCACACTTTTTCTGTCTCACGTTTTCTGCCGCACTTTTTCTTCTGCACTTTTCTCTATCAATAATACCTACCCAAATAACCTTTCACATAATTATATATTCAATGATATTCAAGTGTGATTTGAATGAGAGACCCT
>JZKD02S2063478.1:41304-52221 GCA_000966675.3 Picea glauca
TCTTACGTCTACACCTTCTCCTTCTTGTCCAACCTCTTGGGTACTTCTTTCTCTCTACACTTCTCTCTCACTTAATATTTTACTAGCTGGTCTTTCCTATCTTCTCATCTTTGACCACTCTTCCATCTGTCTTTCCTCTACTTCTCTTGGTTCGACTTCTTTCCACAATTTCTCGGACTGTCTTGTATCTTTCTTGATCTTGCCATGCCACCACTTCTCAACTATGGCATCTCTTCTCAAGGCTTGCTCACCTCTTGAGTCCATTTCTTGTTATTCCCCCCCCCCCCCTATTTGTCAAAGAACCCTTCCCCTCTCTCAGGCCATGACTCTAACCCAACCTCGCCCTACCCCAAGCGAGGGTGTTTACACTGCCATCTTAGTCGGGGACATAGTCAACATCCCCTCTTCCATCAAGAAAAATTTAATCCACAGGGGGATTTCTCTCAATAGTCTTCCCCTCACGTATTTCTTGAAATTCTCCTCTGCTCGCAAAAAAATTTGGTGGTTCTCAGTCGCAAACTCAATAATGCATCCCTCTAATGTGGTATTGACCAAGAAATCAATCGCTCGCATGAATGGACAATCCAGACGATGAAGTGTTGCAATATTTTTTGTGTCCCAAGTACAGATCGTCTTGACTCATTCTTGGAACTCTGTAGCTTCTTGGAGCCTATTTATCTAGTGGAAAAGTTCTTCTAGGAACTTAACCCAGGATATCTCATATTGGTCACTCGATCTTTTTGAATAAAATACTACCTCACGAGTATCTTTCACAGATTTTCCCCTCAGCTCTGCTTCTTTCCATATGAAGGCATCGCAGTTTCTTTCCCACCATTTGTCAATATTAGATCTATGAATTCATGGAAGCATCCTCCCTACAAGTTCCCTTTTGACGCAGGTCCCGCCAACAAAACCATTTTTTTGGCGCAAGTTTGATCAGACCAGGTTCCTTCTCAAGTTACCAACAAAAGGTACTGAGTAGTCTAGAGAGTTGTCATTTTAATCTCCTTCGAAGAGAATAAGTCTCACCTAAATCATTGTTGAGACAAATAGATAGGGAAGGGCAAGGAAAATACTTAGGAGGATTCGCAAAACCTTCAAGATTCATCCTGATCTTATGCAAGACATATAAATATCAAACATATATAAACACATGCGTGCAAGAACTAAACCTACTTATGTTGTGGAAAATAATTTAAACATAGAAACATCATGAGGAACTTATAATCCATAATGAAGTATTGTAATGCATGAGTAAAACACAAAAAGACACAACATATTTTGAAAATTTAGATCCTTCTTCATTTCATAATCTTTCTTCATTTACAAACTCAGAGACATATAGTAGTGCTATGTTACATGCTCCTGGCCCTGGACTCATGTTGTAGAGCTCTAACTCTCAAAATGGTGTATATATTACATTACAGACTCATAACTCTGACCTCTTAGTTGCATACAATAACTATGACATCAACCTAACAGTAAGGGAAAGATCGAACTAAACGCAATCACAGTTTAGTTGAACCAACATCTAACCCTTTTACAATCATATTCAACCCTATGTATAAGCTAATTTGTGTCTTATGTCTTCATTCACACACTATCTTGTTCTGTTGCAACCACTTTTTCTTTGCTGGTGTTGTGCTTTCCTTTTTGCAACTGATTTATGTTGTTTTTTCTTTCTCTGTTGTCCAGCTTCTTCTGAAGCTTGCACATAGGGTACTCGGCCAAAACTTGTGCAATTCCTTATCCCAAAAATGAAGGGACCAACAACTAGAAGAAGAATTCGTTCACTAGAACAAATTCACCTAGCAATGTCATCTACGATTGAACTGAACAGTTTTGAAGAGGCCAACAAGGATGAATTTTGGAATAAGGCCATGGATGAAGAATTGAATCAAATAGAGAATAATGACACTTGAGAATTGGTTCCAAGACAAAAGAATAAGAATGTGATTGGCACAAAGTGGGTATTCGGAAATAAATTGAATGAAGATGGATAGGTTACAAGGAGCAAAGCCAGATTGGTATGTAAAGGATATGCATAGGTTGAAGGAATCAACTTTGAAGAGACATTTTCCCTAGTTGCCAGAATGGAAGCAATTCGATTTCTTTTAGCTAATGCATGCTCCAAGAATATTAAAGTGTATCATATGGACATGAAATCAACTTTTCTGAATGGGGAACTTGAATAAATCTACATCGAACAACCAAAACGATTTCAATTGTTAGAGAAATCAACTTATGTGTGTAAATTGAAGAAGGCCTTGTATGGTCTAAAATAAGCTCCTAGAGCATGGTACTCTAGACTAGATAAATATATACAACAGGAAGGGTTTAGAAAAGGAAGTGTAGACAACAACCTCTACATCAAGGTAACTCAAGATAGTATTTTTTTTAATTGAATTTTATGTTGATGATATTATTTTTGGAAGTATTTATGATAGGTTAAGCCATAAATTTGCAAAGGATATGTAGAATGAATTTGAAATGTCATTACTTGGAGAAATATCCTTCTTTATGGATCTTCATATACGTCAAAGCAACCAAGGAATTTTTATTTCTCAAACTAAGTATCAAATAATGATAAAGTGGTTCGGAATGGAAGATTGCAAACAAGTTATCACTCCTATCCAAACTAGTTGCAAGTTGAGAAAAGATTATGATTCAAAGTATACAAACCAGAGGTAATACAGTTCAATGATTGGTAGCTTACTATATGTGACAACATCCAGACCAATGTAATGCAGGCAGTTGGACAGGTGGCACAATTTCAAGAAGGACCAAAGGAATCACATGTATTAGTAGTGAAGAGGATTTTCAGATATCTCAAAGGAACATAATAGTTTGGATTATGGTATCCAAAAGGAAAGGATCTATCACTTATTTCCTACAAAAATGAAGATAGGGAAGGTTTCATTGATGACCAACGAAACACAAGTGGAGCAGTTTTCTACTTGGGTGAGTGTTTAGTATCATGGCTAAGCAAGAAACAATCATCGGTATCCTTATCTACAGCTGAAGTAGAGTATATTGCAGCAACAACATGTTATACATAGGTTCTATGGATGAAATAAGCTATGACAGATATACAAGTTTAGTATGATGAGCCCATTCCAATCTATTGTGATAATAAAAGCACCATCAGTATCTCAAAAAAAACAGTGATGCACTCAAACACAAAGCACATTCAAATAAAGTATCACTTTCTACGGGAACAAGTTGCAAAGAAGAACATCAGAGTTGAATATGTGGGTACAAGAGAACAAGTGGTAGACATATTTACAAAACCGCTTCCATGGGAATCCTTTGAGTATCTTCGCCATAGAATATGAGAAATTTCTACTCGAAAATGAATGTTTTTGAATGCTTATCTTATATGTCTTATATTTACATGAGGAAGAACCATAAAGAGGGAAGTTCAGGTTGGGAGATCGTTTCAGGAAGACTTAATTCAAGGGGATTATCCCCAAGGACATTTCAATCAGGGGGAGCATCCCCGGATGGAAAGATACGTTTTCCATTGATGACAAAGGGGGAGAGATTTATTAGATGCAGATCATAGAGGCATGGTTCTAGGGGGAGCAATGGTCACAGGGGGAGCATGAGTGATATGACTTCAGGATTGCATGACATGACTTTAGTATTGCATCAGAGTGTTGCCATCAATGCCAAAGGGGAATATTGTTGATTAATTGGCTTTTTTGTCACTGATGTCAACCCTTAAAGAAAGTTCGGTAGCAAATTTCGGTAGCACAAAGGTTTCGGCAATGGACCCAATTTTTTTTTATGGATAATGGTATGAGTTTTGATATATTTATAGGTAATACTATTCTAGATGGATAGTATATGTTATGCCATTTCCGGTGGTATGTGGAATGTCACATAACTCCTCATGGTTAGAGAGTTATGGCCATGTGAAGTTGGAGAACCCTCATGAGTCATCTACAAGCCCCAAAAGGTCAAAGTAGTCAAAGTGGTTGCAAAGAAGAAATTATTTAAATTATAAAGTGAAGTGATGAGTGTATTATAAGTCAAAGTGGATACAAAATAAATTATTTAAATAATAAATTTAATGGAGAAATTACTAAGTGGACAAGTGGTTAGAAGTGGGTTAGCCCTAAAATAAGGAAAGTGGTTTAAGAGATTTTAGAAGGTAAATAATAAAGTGAAATGATGAGTGTACTATAATTCAAAGTGGATACAAAGGAGATTATTTAAATAATAAATTTAATGGAGAAATTACTAGGTGGACAAGTGGTTAGAAGTGGGTTAACCCTAAAATAAGGAAAGTGGGTTAAGATGGTTAGAAGGTAACCCCTTAAGGAAGCTACATAAAAGTATAAATAAGAGGAAAGGGTCTCCCATTCAAATCACACTTGAATATCATTGAATATATATTTTTGTGAAAGTTTATTTTGGTAGGTATTATTGATAGAGAAAAGTGTGGTAGGAAAAGTGCAGCAGAAAAAGTGTGGTAGAAAAATTGCAGTAGAAAAAGTGCGGCGGGAAAATTGTCGAAGAAAAGGTGTGGAAGAAAAGGTGCAGCAGAAAAAATGAAGAAGAAAAAGTGTGGCAAAAAAAGTGTGGAAGAAAAAGTGCGGCAGAAAAACCGCAGCAAAAAAAGTGCGGCAGAAAATTCGCGGCAGTGGATTCGTTGTAGCAAAACTGTAGCAACAGAACGCTACAAGAAGAAAAAAGGGTATGTCTCTCATATGTGTAGTGTTGAATTTATGAATCAAGTTAAGGGTTTTCCTTTTAAATTTGTTGGATGCCCTCTTGGGATTTTATGGCTTGTTGTATAGTTGATCTAAGGAAGATCTACTGAAGTTTAGTATTGGTTCATGTTTGAGGGATTTTGGTTGAGGTATGTTGTTGAAGTTATGGGAATATATAGAGGTTGTATAACAATGAGGTTCTAGCACATGGATTAAGGTACAAACTTGTGGTATAGTTTTTGAGGTATATGTGATCAGATCATATTGGTTGATGAGTATACAGTGATAGGTTTCTCAGTGACATATTCAATTTCTACATTTGAGGTATATGCGAGCAGATCAGATTGGTTGATGAGTATACAGTGATAGTTTTCTCAGTGACATATTCAGTTTCTACACTTGCCACTTATATTTCAGGGCGGTTGGACAAGGCAAGGACAGGTGGTTGTAGCCACCTTCCGGTTGTATTCGGAGAACATAGGGGGTTGTAGCCTCCTTTTGGTTGTAGCTAGAGAATTGGGGAGTTGGAGCTTCCCTCAGGTTGTATCCTAAGAAACTAGGGGTTGGAGCCCCCTTCCAGTTACAGCTGGAAAACAAAGGAAGTTGGTGCTTCCAATGAATGTAATTCTTAAATACATATAAGAAAAAACATTATTTGGTTTTCTCCCACTTTGGGTTTCCACGTAAAACACTGGTGTATTGTGTATGTGTATGATTGCTCATTTGTTCATTTTTTATTTACTCTACAATTGTTGGATGATAATGCTACATTGATATAACACTTACATTTTATGAGAAAAAGGATTTAATTTCTCTATTACTGATTCACCCCCCCTCTCAGTAATCCAACAGGAAATTATAGAACCTGACACTTATTTCTTAGGTGCTACTACAATAATGGCATCTTTAGATGTGGTAACTATCCCATAAAAAAATCACTTTTATGATGAAGGTCACAAATGGTGCAAATTAGTCAACTCATCAAGTTACAAAACCTTTGATCATGGTCCTAGGCTAAGCTCCCAACTATTGCTTGATCTCCTTTGGCTCAATAATACTCTGCTTCTCCAACTTAGGCTTTTATAACTATTTAACAAAACCTTAACAAAAAATATCTAGAGTCCACTTGTTTCAGGATTAATCTGTAAGTGCGGACACAAACCGATCTCCCTAGATCCACCTGGATCTAGAACAAAACATGACAGAATAATACTCTTTCCCTAGATTTAGACTATTAAATGAAATAGGAGGCAAGAATCATGAACATACCTTATGATCGCTTCCTTGGGTCTCTGTTATTCCAAGCTTCACTCCAATGCTCTTGTGCTGTCAAGACCAAGACAACTCAAACCAATTGAAGTGAAAACAACTTAATATATTCAACAGTTAATCTATGCATATGATCAAGGAGTTATGCAATAAAGTGACATTAGCTTTATGGGAAAGGGACATATTACTGTATTAAATTGATTGAAAGTGAAACTTACAACCTGAGCCTTGATGTTGCAAACCTCCTTTCGATGACCCTTAGCTCTGACACACACACTTTCTCACTTGCATGAAGAAGATCAACCACTTTTGATAACCTTGTTGGTGTCTCTAGCTGCTGTAGCATCAGTCCTTCATACAATCTTCCACTAATTCTCCAACAAATCTCTTGCTAGTTTGCTTCTAACCTTTTCCATGAGCATTCTCCTCAATATATAGGAGAGAATAGATTAGTTACTTGGATAGTAATGATCCCAAGATAACAGGAAAGCTAGTACTTATATAACCATTCGAATTCCATCTCATCCTTCTAGAAGATTCCCTTCTAGAAGATTCGAGAATCTATCTTTTTCCCTTCTTTAGAAGATGTTCGCACCCTAGCAGTTAGGTACAGTGCAAACCCCTCGCACCCTGTCTTAATGCAGCCTGCGAGAATCATACATTCTCGCAGGCAAATATATAGGTAGCCTGCGAACCTCCCTTAAAAATATGATTTCTGGAAAGAGACAAAGGTAACTTTTCTCAGGAAAGTGTTATAGTGAAGAGCCTGATTTCTCCATCATTACATCATCATGACGACCAAAATTATGGATAACACCACTAGTATCCCTATGAAGAACTTTGATTATCATTGATACACCACTACAATTATATTCCAAGCACAGTGGTATTAAATTCTACCAACCATGTAGGATCATCAATTCTTCATGCACTCTAGATGGTGTCACACAAGACCAATTTATTTCCACATATTTTTTTCCTTACCTTTGGAATATCGACTACAATTTTAGTTCTTCTATTAGATTCACCATAATAATTGTTCACTGATATTGAACCAAAACAAATATTGATGAAAGGGGATAAGAAACTAAGTTTTAAATTCCATAATGATGTTAAGACTACTAGAAACTACCAGACAAAAAATCTCGTTACCACTAAGGGTGGCATTCTCAGTACTTATAAACATTGTTGTAGACACTTCAAGTATTAACAACTACGACACTAGAGCTATGTGGAACAATAAGGACATGTACTTGTGATCTAGATTATTTTGAGAATGATATGAAGGAAGAAATATAACAAAGGTATAACTAGGAAATAAACAGAGATATGGCATAGAACATAGTAATATATTGAAACTTAGATTCTATTAATGACTGTCTGAAAATACAAAAGAATGTAAAATGCAAAAGCACACAAGCTAGCTAGAATGGTGGTAGATTATCTCTGAGAAGAGATGTGTCAGCTATGCTCATTCACAAGAAGTTGATTACAATGGGGTTCCAAAGGAATTTTTAACATAAAACATAATTGGTAAAACCCTAACCTCGGGAGATGAAACACCAAAAGGTTTGCGGGCCCCTATGGGAATAATTGATTCACCAACTTTCTGAGGGCGTAACTTTTTCATACGATCTCCATTTGGGGTGCTCGATACCTCATTAGAAAGGTATGGCTGAGGAGTGACTATTATGTTCGGACCATACCATGCCTCCAACTATTGTCCACATGTTGTTGTGCCCAAAAAACGTTCGTTAAGGCCTCAAAATGGCCCCAAAAGTTTAGGACCTGAAAAAGTGTAGAAAAACTGCCAAAATGGAAAATTGTGCTTTGATCCAATGGAATAGGTGGGTGGCCACCAATTTACACATGGATGATTCCTCCCCACTTAGGAAGTAATGGTATCCATTGTGTCAAGTTTCTCCATCACATGGGGAAACTTTTATTGAAGTTGAATCCTGGTGAGCCACTTGCCCTGATGAAGAAACTTTCCTACTTTGATGATCTGATAGAGTTGGATGTTCTACTGGAAAGTGTACTTTGTCTTGGTATCCATGATTTGATCAATTATCACTTATTTTATGCAATTAGGATTGATTTATGTAGGGGCCAGTTGCTCAATCGCGTCCAAAGTGTCCAGGAGAGGTGGAAAATATGGTCGAAGCAGTTCCACATTAAATACCGGGTGAAAGCCAAGGAAAGGAGGAATAATTAATTCAAAATAATTCTCACCTACCGCCTTGGTGATGGTGTCAAGCCCATATCAGAGTAGGTGTTTTTTCTAATGGGGTCTTGCGAGTTTCTCTTTCTGCAAGTGCAACCATACCTTATCTCCCACCTGAAACTTGTGTGGTACTCGATGGTGATCATGGAACTGCTTGTACTTGTCATTGGATTTATACACAATATCATGAAATTGTTGTTGGATGTGTTGGATGTGCTCAAAAAAATTGGCTTCCCGATCAGCCTCGGTTTGACCATGGGAGGACTCTTCCTGTGTAGTTGTAATGGGAAAATATACGTCAATGGGGGGCAATGGTTGGAACCCCAAGCACACATGAAAAGGGATGTGTCCAATAGAGCTGTGGAGGGCTCTATTGTAGCTATGTTGAACATAAGGAAGGATTTCATCCCATGTGTGTGGATGTTTGAAATTGTACATTCTTTTGACTACCTCTATTTTTCCATCAATCTGTGGGTGGAAGGTAATCGACGTGTTTATCTTGGTGTCCATCATCAACCATAGGTTGGACCAAAACATGCTTAGAAACCTATTGTCTAAATCATATATAATAGTGCATGGAATCCAAAAATGAACCCAAACATGCATAAAGAAGAGATTAGTGGTGGCCTCGGTTGTGACGCTCTTCTTGCAGGGTGCCAAAATTTCCATATTAGAGAATCGATCAATGACCATTAAGACACAGTCATTCCCATGCTTGGTTGAAGGTAGATTGGACATGTAGTCCATGGAGATGGAAACCCAAGGCCTATCCGAAGTAGGAATATGGGTGTATAGACCTTGTTTCTTGATGAGGGGCTTGGAAATGGCGTAGGTAGTGCAGGATCTGATGTACTTGCAAAACTCTTTTCGAAGCATCGGCAAAAAAAATTTATTTTGCAGTATTGCCACCATTTTCTCTACACCAAAATGTCCCTCTACCTGGTTGTAATGAGCTTCCCATATCATCTTTACACACTCGCTTGAAGGAAAATATAGATGACTCAAATGGAATAGCAATCTATCCTGGAGATGAAATTCTGGAACTATTTTTCATGTGTTCAATGTCTGATAGGAAATAGAAAAGTCAAAGTCATTATTATACAATTGTGTCCATCTGGATGTCTCATCTGCATAGGATTTTAGAACTGTAGCTAGTGCTACCACCAGGGGACGACTAAGGAAATGTGTGACATGGTTGGTGTTACTCTTCTTGTACTTTATATTCAAGTGGAATTGTTGTAGTTACATGGACCATTTCTAATGGTGGTGATTCTGTAACTTTCCTTGTGTATACATGAATTGCAGAGACATGTGATGAATGTGGATGATTGTTTCCTTCCCCAAAATGTAACGCTTCCACTGTCAACATCCTTGCACAATGGAGTACAAGTATTTTTCATAGGTTGAGTATCTGTGAATAATATCATATATATATTCGTTGTGATAGGCTACTGGATTCCCATGTTGAGTGAGGACTACACCAATATCATAATCCAAAGCATCTGTCTCAATATCAAATGGTTGTTGTAGGTCTGGAAGAATAAGGACTAGTGTTGAGTAGAGGCAGGATTTCAAATCCTCGAATGTTTTATGTTGGGTCACAAACCACACAAACTTGGCCTTCACTCCAACCTTGGTCACCTGGATTAGGGCCCAAGCAATATGATATAACCCCAACACAAACCATCGGTATAAGTTGGTGAGGCCCAAGAAGTTGTGGAGCTTGGTCATTTTCTTTGGGGTTGGCCAATCATGAATTGGATCTTGGATGGATCCACATGTACACCATTCTCATCCATGATGTATCCCAAATATTGGATTCTTTGCATGCCAAAGAAACTTTTCTCCAAATTGGCATATAACTTGTGTTGTCATAGGGTGCCCAAGACCTGTTGAATATGCTCCAAATTCCTCCCAGGTTTTGTTGAAGATGAGCATGTCATCCAAATATACAACCACAAAGGCATTTTTGAATGGTCGTAATATATCATCCATCATTCACATGAATGTGGTTGGGGCATTAATCAAGACAAAAGGCATGACCAAAAACTCAAAGAGACCTTGTTTAGACTTTAAGGTTGTCTTCCACACATCAGTTTTCTCAATCAACACCTGATGGTAGCCTGACTTCAGATCAATCTTACTGAAAAACTTGGCTCCCTTGAGCTAATGGAGAAAAGGGTCCCAAAACCTCTCATAAAAATTCTACTCCTAATGGTGACAAAGGATCAAAATATAAAAATAAGAAGACTGACAAACATTGCAACTTTTGTGGGAAATATGGTCATGAGGAGTCCAAATTTTTTAAGAAGATGGAAGTCTTAGAAGAAAACATGATGAAGCAAAAAAACAATATTGATTCTTCTTCTTCTTCTTCTTCTTCTCATGGGTATGCACTTTCTGCTTCTGTTTTCTCCTTCAATGCAACTTATACTTCTTCTTCTAATGAGTGGCTTATATATTCAGGAGAGTCTTATCATATGGCTAAGGATAAAGCCATATTTTCTACTCTAGATGAATGTAACACCAAGAAATTATTTTTTGGTGATGATAGATCTCTTAGTGATATAGGGTCTAGAATAGTTTAGGTATATAATGGTCATTTCAATGATGTATTATGTATTCCAAGTATTTCCTGCAACCTTCTATCAATATATCAAATCACTCATTTAGGTGAAGGTAAAATCGTAGAGTTTTCACCTCACC
>JZKD02S2063500.1:9762-25512 GCA_000966675.3 Picea glauca
AGAAATGGCTGACACAATAGAAGGTTTTACGAGTTGAACTTATCTTTGAACATATTGACAACACGACAACTGTCTTGGAAACACCAACTCAACAACAGGGATCACAAACTAAATTGTAATCTTATAAATGAGTATGATCAAGAGACAAGCGGATTTTCCAACCTAGACACAAAGCGATTGAAAGGGTGTCATCCTCAAAAGCGTCTCTTCCATAGAATACAGGTTTAGATATATATCTTTCCCAATTTTTCCCCCACCATTTCTGGTGAGTACCTCTTTATTTTTACGCAAGCTTGAGGAGGATAACATATGCTTTTAATGTAAGCTCATCCTTTGGATGAGTCCCTCGGAGTACGTTTAACGAACCCTAAGAAGGAGAGGTTTCATCCCATATGGGCCTTTCGATGTTTGTTTTACGAGTCCAAAGAAAGTAAACTCAGTGGTTTTTCATATTTAGAGAGTTTGAAAAAGACTTAAAGGAAACTCCAAAATGTCTTTTTTCGTAAAGTAGTCTGATGAGACTGAAAAAGAGATAATCTACCACTCAACAAGAGTTTTCTTCAAATACTTTAATGAGCGTGAAAAGAACAAGGTCGCTCGGCAATCTTTTCATATTTAGAGAGTCTGAAAAGAGCTTAAAGGGAACTCCAGGAGGTTCATTTTTTGTATAATCTTTACGAGTTCGAAAAAGTGATAAAAGTATACTTGGTTACATTCTCAGGTATTTATGAGCATGAGAAAGAACAAAGACTAAGCTCGAGATTGTTCTCATTTTTATGCAATCTTAAAACAAAAAAAAAAACTATGCTTGGGATAGATTTTATTTTTTCACAAGCTTAAAACTAAACTAAACTATGTTTGGACTTGGTTTCATTTTTACACAAGCGTGAACCAAAGAAAACTATGCTTGAGGTAGGTGGTTTAATTTTTACACAAGCTTGAACCAGTAAAAACTATGCTTAAGGTAGGTGGTTTCATTTTTACACAAGCTTGAACCAAAGAAAACTATGTTTGTGACTTCCCAATGCATGGTTCATGGATTCACATGGTTGGTATTTAGCCCCCAGCTTAAGAAACTAGTAGCTTTAACTTCAGCATGAAGTCCAGAGGATGAAAGAATTTCCCCCCAAGATTTGTTTCTTTTAATGACATAGGTGGATGAAAAGAAACTTCAAATACTATAAGTAACAAAGTACTTGACTCAATCAGAGAGGGGAAAAACTATTTCATTTTTTAACAAGATTGACACAGGAACATGAACTATGCTCGAGAATCCAGGTGCAATCCCCGGACCTCTGTTTCATTTTTTAATGAGCTTGACACAAAAACAGGAACTATGTGTTAGGATATTTAGACACTTAGGAGTTAGTTAATATCTACTTGGTCTAATGTGTCATTAGATAAAAGTGTGTGTCCTAGTGTGTTTCTTTAGTATGCATTAGTTTTCATTTGTAGTTAGGAAATATGACAGTCACGATATGTTCCCGAAATAGAGTGATCTGATGGTTCATACTATCCTCGATCTTAACGGCCATTGATATGTGGCTTTACACCTGATTGTTCCATGATCTCTATTTAAAGATCATGGAGGGCCATTTTTCGATGATTGATTGTGAGAAACTCTCTTGTAAAATCACTTTGTAGTCATTTTCTTTGCATTAACAAACTGCTCCAAGTGGTCGTGTTGGTTGGGGTCATGGATGTTTCCCCGTAGGGGTTTTACCACGTGAAAACATCGGTGTGTTGATCTTTGATCTAGTTATGTGAGTGGTTATAGAAGGTGTTCTTCCTCTATTGGAATACTTTTGTTTTTGAACATGGTATCAAAACCTGTTTGAAGACCCACTCATGTTGTAGATCGAGATCGTGAAGCCGAGTTTCCTCATCTCCATTTTTTGTCATTTTCGTACATTTATGGGATGAGAGGACTGTTCCATTGCATCCGTAGCACTTGTTTCATTCAGGAACACTTTTTTTTCACTCGAAAACGTTTTTGTTTGCCCAATATACGACCATTACAGTTAGATCCAGAGGTATAAAGTTTGAATACACGTTTTTTAAATTTTTTGCAGAGAAGTATTTTGGTTTTATTTCAGTTTTGCATTTTTTCATTTCCGGGTTGCTACTCTTTTAGATCTGGATATTCTCTTTGCCCCGCACCCTGTGCGATCTTGGAAAATCAGAAATAGATAGGAAAAGGTGCATATTCCAAGTAAGCTAACCGAGATCTAACCCTTGTTGTCATTGAGAAGCGAATTTTTTTTTCTCGTCTAAAAAGAGATTTTTTTAGCACGCTCTCCAAGGTTGTCTTCAACAACAACAACAACCCCAATCCTCCTTTTGAACATTACAATATGTTTTCCTACACCATTTGGTTAAAATTTGCCTTATTAAGTAAGAGGTATTGAGTTCAAGTCTCTCTTTTGTTAGTTTTTTTGAAAAAATTCATGCTAAAATTGTAAAGTGTATTTAACTTCAAGTATAAAAGTGAATCATTATAATAGATTTAATATTTTATTTTAGAGTTATTTATTTTGCATGCATATTTTCTTTGTAAAAGTGAGTCTCACTTATCTTTATAAAAGTGGGTCACTTCATAAAGCAACTTACACTACCATGTGGTCCTTTGGTTATCGTTTATGCCATTTTTTTTAAACGGCATAACTCTCACATCCGAAGTCTGTTTTCAGTGCCGTTTTTTTTAAAACCACATAAATTTTTGAGCTCTTTCCAGTCAAATCATCAGTTTCAGTTTTTATATCTATATTATGTGTATATTTAATATGGCTTCTACAAGTAATCTCTTACTTACCAGCACCAACTACTTCCAATGGAAATCCCATATGGAGGATTTATTAAGAAGTAAAGGCTTGTACTGGATTACCTTGGGAAAGGAAACAACACCCATTGATGTTGATAAGAAATCCAAATGGGATAATAGGAATGATGAGGCATGTGGATTAATCGAAATGTCCATCTCCCCTTATTTAAGGTTCCACCTTCAATCAATTGATAAACCCAAAGAAGCTTGGGAAAAGATTGAATCTGTGTTTGGTAAACACAATATTATTCAAGCACAACAGGTAGAAAATCAAGTAATAACTTCAATTCCAAGTGATTTTTCTTGCATTGAAGACTATCTATCTAAGTTTAAAACACTCAAAACTTTATGTGAAGAATGTAAGATAAAGATAGACAAAGATCATTGCATCTATCTTATTCTTTCTAAGCTAGGTAGTGCATATTATGTGTTTGTATCTACCTTTTATGACATGCAAGAGGCTCTAGGGGCATCTTATCAAAAACCCAGTATTGAGAAATTTTGTGATGCTTTGATTAGAGAGTAAGATAAACTAGTACAACTTGGAGTGGTCATCACTGCAGGTACCTCCAACAAAGCCTTAGTTGTCCATCAGAAAGATAAAACCAAGAATCTCAAGAAGAAACATCCTCGCCACAACAACAAGTAATATAAGGGTCCCAAACCCACTCAGACAACTTTTTCTCCTAATGGAGACAAAGGTGCAAAATATAAAAATAAGAATACTAACATACATTTCAACTTTTGTGATAAAGACGGTCATGATGAGTCCAAATGTTTCAAGAATATGGCAACTTTAGAAGCAGTGATGAAGAAGCACAACATCAGTATTGATTCTACTTATTATTCTTCTTCTCATGGACATGCACTTTCTGCTTCTGGTTTCTACTTCTACTTCTACTTCTGGCGAGTGGCTTATTGATTCTAGAGCATCCTATCATATGGCTAAGGATAGAGCCATATTTTCTACTCTAAATGAATGTAACACCAAGAAAATATTTGTTGGTGATGATAGAGCTCTTAGTGTTGAAGGATCTGGAACAGTTCAAGTATAAAATGGTCATTTCAATGATGTATTAAGTGTTCCAAGTCTTTCTTGTAACCTTCTATCAGTATATCAAATCACTCATTCAGGTGAAGGTAAAACTGTAGAGTTTTCACCTCACCAAGTTGTAATCAAGGATCTAAAATATTCAAATAATATTATCAGGTTGTACAAATTTGACAACTTTGGGTCATCATATTTTTCATCAATTTTTGTTGCTCATAGCGATGACTTGAGAAAACTTTGGCATGAGCGGTTTGGTCATCTAAACTATAGCTCATTGCAGCAACTATGTAATCAACAGATGGTGACTGGTCTTCCTCTTGTTTCATGCAGAGATGGTGTTTGTGTCGGTTGTGTTCTCTGCAAACATCATCATGATAGTTTTGACAAACGTGCCTCTTGGCATGCCTCTGGTCCTTTGTAGCTTGTTCACGGTGATTTGTGTGGTCCACTTTCTTCTCCTTCTTTTTCTGGGTGCAATTATTTCTTAACTTTCATTGATGACTTTTCCAGACGTACTTGGGTTTACTTCTTAAAACTTAAGAGTGAAGTTTTTGACAAGTTTTTGGCATACAAGGCCCTTGTAGAAAAGCAATCTGAACATCAAATTCAAAGGTTAAGAAAATATAATGGAGGAAAATATGTGAACAATAATTTTACAAGTTAGTGCACTACATAGGGAATCCAAATGAAACACACTGCTCCATATACACCACAACAAAATGGTGTTGTTGAGAGAAAGAATCACACATTAAAATAAATGGCTAATTGTATGATCCAATCTAAGGGATTAAGTCTAAATTATTGGGCAGAAACCATCAACTGTGCAAATTACATAGTAAATCGCACCACAAAGGCTCTTAAAAATATAACACTGGAAGAAGCTTGGACTAAAATTAGACCAAATGTAAGTCACTTCCATGTATTTGGCAGTATAGCATGGGCTCACATTTCTGATGAGAAAAGGAAAGCATTGCAGCCTAAAAGTGAGAAGTGTATATTTGTTGGTTATTCTGAATATGTCAAAGGTTACAGACTTCTTCAATCACATTGTAATGAAATTATTGTTAGAAGAGATGTTAAATTTGATGAAAATATTTTGTCCTGCGAGCCTAATTTATCATTTGTGCCTTCTTTGGCCTGCAAGCCTAATTCAACAGTTGTGCCTTCTTCGGCCTACGAGCCATCTTCAGTGTTTGTGCATTCTTTTGATCTGGTTTCTTCTTTAGATGATGATAGTGAGGATGAAAATCCACCTTCACCTGCTCACCCTCCTCCAGATGATTCCTTTGAACCTAAACCAACACCAGCTCCACCGCTTCTTAGATGGGTCCGTTCAACACGAGAAGCAATTGGTGATCTTTTCGGTGATCCTTCATATTAGCATCAGACATTTTCATAGTTCCAATGAGTCTCTTCTCTTTTGGCTCAATTTTCAAAAACTCATGATCCAGAGACATTTGCAGAAGATTTAGTACATCCATATTGGGATACAACAATGAATGAAGAGTATCATTCTTTAATGGAAAATGATACTTGGGATCTTGTACCTCTTACAAAAGGAAGAAAAACTTGTTATATGAAAATGGGTCTACAGAACTAAGTATGCATCAGATGGAAGTGTTGAAAGACATAAGGCTCGGTTAGTTGCAAAAAGGATTTTCCCAAGTTGAAGGAATTTACAATAATGAAACATTTTCCCCCATAGCCAAAATGAATTCCATCTGCCTTGTTCTTGCCCCTGTTGCCTCACATAAATGGGAGGTCCATCAGATGGATGTTAAATCCACCTTCTTGCACGGAGATTTGCAAGAAGAAATCTACATGGAACAACCTCCTGGCTATGTCCAGAATGACTCTAGCCTTGTTTTTTGCCTTAAAAAATATCTTTATGGTCTCAAGCAAGCTCCCTGATCTTGATATGCCAAAATGAAAAACTTTCTTATTGCCACCGAATTCTCTAGATGTCATTATTATCCTAATGTCTATACCAAGAAAGTAGGAATCCATCTCATAATCCTTGTCCTTTATGTTGATGACCTTATCCTTACTGGTAGTGACTCAAAACTTTCAAACCATGTGAAAACAAGCCTTAAGAAGAAATTTGAGATGACAGACTTAGACTTTTTGCACTATTTCCTTGGACTCCAAGTTTTGCAAACCAACGAAGGAATTTTTCTTTCCCAGGCTAAGTATGCATGTGACCTTCTTCGTCACTTTCACATGGATGATTGTAAACCAGCCCCTTCTCCCTTCCAGTCTGGATTCAAGCTTACTTCCACCTGTACTTCTCCCGAAGTTGATGCCACCCTGTATCGTCAATTAGTTGGTAGCCTCTTATACTTGACTCATACCCATCCTGATCTTTCCTTTTTTGTTGGTCTTGTTGCCCGATATATGCAAACACCCCATGAAAGCCATTGGAAAGAAGCTAAAAGGATACTTCGCTATGTCTGTGGTATAGTTTAGTTCAAGATACATTACAGTTCAAGGGGGACTCCTTTATTGGTTGGTTTCACTGATTCAGATTGGGCTGGTGACCCTGATATCGGAAGTCTACTGCAGGTTATGTTTTTAGCCTTGGTTCAGGACTTGTCACTTGGGCCTGTAAGAACCAACACGCTATTTCACTTTCTTTAGCAGAAGCAGAGTACCGAGCAGTGGTAAATGCAAGTCAGGAAGCCTTGTGGCTTCGATAGATCCTTTCAGAGTTTGGATTCCAGCAGCAGCATCTGACTAGCCTTTGGTGTGACAATCAGAGTGCCATCAAGCTCACCAAAGACCTAGTTCAATATCAGCGTAGAAAACACATTGAGCTACACATGCAGAAAGCTCATTAATGATCAAGTTATTGAAGTGCTCTTTTGTCCTACAGAAGATCAAGTTGCAAACATTTTCACAAAGTCTCTTACAGAAGTGAAGTTTTCCAAACTTCGATCTATGTTAGGAGTTCAGGAAATTGTCATTAAAGGGGGATAGGCTCTAATGCCTCATGCCTTCTCCTATTATGTCACTATTGTAAATCCTTCAATCCTATCCCAATTTTTTCTTAAGGGGGGATGTTAGGATATTTAGACACTTAGGAGTTAGTTAAGATCTACTTGGTCTAATGTGTCGTTAGGTAAAAGTGTGTGTCCTAGTGTGTTTCTTTAGTATGCATTAGTTTTATTTTGTTGTTAGGAAATCCGATGGTCACGATATGTTCCCGACATAGAGTGATCTGATGGTTCATACTCTCCTTGATCTTAACGGCCATTGATCCATGGCTTAACACCCGATTGGTCCATGATATCTATTTAAAGAGCATGGAGGGTCATTTTTCGATGATCGATTGTGAGAAACTCTCTTGTAAAATATCTCTGTAATCTTTTTCTTTGCATTAATAAACTGCTCCAAGTGGTCGTGCTGGTTGGGGCCGTGGATGTTTCCCCGTAGGGGTTTTACCACGTGATAACATCAGTGTGTTGATCTTTGATCTGGTTATGTGAGTGGTTACTGAAGGTGTTCATCCTCTATAGGAATACCTATGTTGTTGAACACTATGCTCATAAGATCTGCTTCATTTTTTAACGAGGTTGCTACAGATACATGAAAAATATCCTCAAAACTGGTTTAATTTTTTAATGAGCTTGAAATTAGAAAACCATGCTCAAAGCTGGTTTCATTTTTTAATGAGCTTGAAATCATAAAACCATGCTCAAAGCTGGTTTCATTTTTTAAAGAGCTTGAAATCAGAAAACCATGCTCAAAGACCTCTTCTTGATCATGGATTCCAAGAGGAAAATGATTTGGAAGGACACAATGTCAAGGGACATAACTCAATCATGGCCTCCAAGAGATCTTCACTGGACAAAAGAAACACACTCTGGAAGGAACACATGTCGAGGGTCGTGATAGGGGTAAGGAGATCATCCTCCAATAGCCCTACTGAAGAGATTACCATGTCAACTACTGGATCCAAGTCATAATATATTGAGCTTATCGTGAGAGGCTCATCTGCATCAGCAGCTGAAATCATGGGAGACAATGCCACATAATTGACATGTGGTGGGGGCAATATCGTCTGCATATAAGAACCGTTTGGGGAGGTCATTGAGTTATTGGTCAAGTCAGGGCCAACGAACAAAAGTTGATCAATAGTCACAATTCTTCCATCATGAGGGAAAGATATCACATGAAAAAGAGTGGATATGATAGCTTTCATGGCATAGATGTAATCTCACCCAAGGAGTAAATCAAAATCCAAGGGTTCTTGGACTACCATAACATCAATAAAGACAGTTTTTGCTCCAAATTTTATGGGAAAATGAGAAAGGACTCCTAAAGGGTGATTGGTTCTTCTATTAAAAGCTAACAGATTCTACGTAACTAGCACAAGCTGAGGATAACCCAAATCTTTCCAAGCCATAGAGGAAAAAATACTAACGGGTGCACCTTCATCTATCAACGTCTGAGGAATGTCCCGACCACAAACCTGTATGGTAATCTTGAAAGGAATGTGAGAGGGAAGACAAGGTCCAGTTAGTGCACCCCAATCAAAAAGGATGGCCTCATTACTTGCAGGGGGCTCCACAGGAAAAGGAGGAATTCCTCCTAGCACGGTAGATTTTGTATCAACAAGAAAAACGTGGGAAACATCGGATTTACTCTCTAGCAGGAGAGTAGGATAGACCGATGATGAGATTGGATCGACCACTTGAGTTGCATTCTCCAAGGGGAGAATGGGGTCGACGGGTGGAAATGGATCGACCGCTTGGGTGATAGTCTCTAACGGGAGAGTGGGATCGATCGATGATGGGATCGGATTGACCACTTTGTCAACAAGCTCAATTAAGGATGTGACCAGATTGACTACATGATCAACTAGACTGATTGACTAAGCGACCACATTGATCATTCCATCAACTACAGGTGGGTCAAGAGTAAGCTTGCGATAAGCAGCTGGAAGTTGAGGTTTGGAAACAGTCATGTCTTCCAGTAATTTCAAGGCTTCATCCAAATGAAGGAAAAGATGATTTTGATGACTCCCTCAACATAACATACATGGGAACTTGACTCTACGTTTCTTCTTCCCAATGGTATCCTGACTAGTTGATGAGAGGTCATCAGCAAGTTTTTCAAAGGATGATGAGATGGGTTGGTGAGGGTGTGTATACCATGCTTCTATAACCTTGGATAGACCAGGGAAATCCTTAAGAATATGGCTACCCTCACAAATCTTTCAATGGTACTTGGGCTTACAGGTTGTTTGGGTGATCTTGACATCGTCAACACTCCCAGTACAATTATCAGTAACTGGTTTTTTTCCAACATGTCTGGCAGTAGTTGGAAGATTAGACCCTTGATTATTTTTATTTTTCTTAATATTCCTTTTCTTCTTCTTCCTATCCACCAGGTTACTAGCTTCATAGCTTTCACTCGACGAAGAATATGAAATGGAAGAAGACCTTGCAAGTGAAGAAGGTGAAGAAGATCTTACTGGCGAAGAAGGTGAAGCATCAACATGAGGTTGATTTTCTTACAGGGAAGTTCTTACAACTGAAGCACTTGTTTCATTTGGGATTACCAAAGTGGAAAAAAACCACACTAGTAATCCAATTGTGAGACCTAGAAGGCTCAAAGTAGCAATATAAGGAGGACCAACATTTTCGTAAGAATAAAAAACAAAAGGTTCCCCCGTAGCAGGGGTTCCTTCGTTGGTCATTCCAAGAACTGACATCGTTAAACAAAGATCCAACCTAGAGTATGCTATGGAAAATACACAACACACGCTAACAATCTAGGAAACAAGCAAACAAACAAAACCTTCTCATAATGAACGCACTAGTTGGTGATGAAATCCAATGTCGCAAGAACAATGTAAGAAGGGGATAATATAGAGCATGTAGAAAAGTTACGTTGATGACCTGCTTAATGGAATTACCGTTAATATTATGGTAGCTTCAGGAGGTATGAACCTCTATTGTGACCTATGACGAGATTAGAATATTCCAGAAGAAAGCAAAGAAGTGAAGGAAACCCTAGACAAGTTGTCGGCTGCAGAAATATATTTAATATGAATTTATTAGTACCCAGGAGGAGAAGTCGGCCCCAGTAAACCTGCCCAGACTACTATAAATACAGGGCACCAGTTCTCATTATTCACATCTCAACAGTTGCAGATAGAACTGGATCTGCGCAGCACAGTGGCAGTCTTGTGTGCAAGTCTCTAGGAAAGTGTGCGCTAGCTTCTGGGTGGGATTATCCGATCATCTTGGTTTCTATTCTTGCTTGGTGCATTAGCCTCTCTTGTCTATTGAATTTCTACTAGGATTCTCTTCTCTTTCAAGGTCAAGGTGCTCGAAGGGTGGCTTAGGCCTATGGTTGGGTGATGAGGGTATTGTCAATGGTAAAACGAGCACAATCTTCTATATTCTAACAGGTTATGGGCCCACACCTCCTTCATTCAACCTAAAATTCTAGAAGGAAGCATAGTCGCTAGATATTGAGCTCATTGAAGAACTGTCACTAGGGTTACTAGCAGGAGCAGCTTCCAAAACACTGCAGCTAGGGTTACTAGCAGAAGCAGTTGCAGAAACCCTAATTCTTAGATCCGACACCTTGTGATGGAGCATCTCGCTCAAGGAGAAGATATTCATATGCACCCTAGTTTAGCATACCTTTTGTCTCTCTCAGAAGATAGAAATGATGAAGTTGAAGTTTTGGATCAAGGCATGACTAGTTACCATTCAACCAAAGACATGAGCAAAATGATCAGTCTCTTACACTACTCAGCACTCACTGGAACGATTGAAGATGACATGTGGATAATCGATAGTGCTGCTTCTAGGCACATGACGGGAGATCAAGATAGACTCTCAAATCTAAATGAGAAGAATACATCTTACAAAGTGGAGCTTGGAGACAAAAGCACTTACCCCATTGAAGGATTTGGACAAGCCTCCGTCAAGTTGAAATCAGGTAACCATGTTCACTTAAGCAATGTTTTATATGTACCTGGTTTAGAAAAGAATCATGTGTTGATATCATGTCTAGAAGACAAAGGAAACAGAATAGCCTTTATGTATGGAAAGGTGTTATCATGACATAAGAACTCCAGCATAGAGAATGCTAGGGTTATTGAAAGTTGTGAAAGAAATCTGTATAGACTACTAGAACAAAATGAAGAACCTCTCGTACATGACGAAGTCAAACCTAATGAGATTTGGCATAGAAGGTACACTCATATCAATTATCAAGCATTACCTTTTCTTAGAAGAATGGTTGAAGGAATACCATAATTCAAATCTGCATATGAAGGAATCTTCAAGGGATGTTCCCTTGGGAAGAATATCAAGAAACCATTCCCAAGCAGCAACAACAGATCTAAGGAGATCCTAGATCTAATACACTTAGATGTTTGCAATCCAATGCCAATTAGATCCCTAGGAGGATCTCTTTACTATGTAATCTTCATAGATGACTATTCAAGAAAGATGTGGCTATACCTACTGAAGACAAAAGACGAACTATTCAGCAAGTTCCAAGAATTCAAAGCAGAAATAGAAAACCTCACGAACAAGAAGATCAAGACATTAAGAATGGAGGAGAACACATCTCGAAGGAGTTCACTACATTCTGCAAATCAGCAGGGATTAGGAGGGAGCTGATTGTTCCTCATAATCCTCAACAAAATGGTGTAGCAGAAAGAAAGAACAGATCTATCGAAGAAACCATAAAATCCTTATTGAATGATCAAGGTCTATCCATGTTCTTATGGGGAGAAGCAGCAATGATGGAAATATATGTGCAGAACAGAAGTCCTCATCGTATATCGAAGGAAATGACACTAGAGGAAGCCTTCTCAGGTAAGAAACCTAACGTGGAAAACCTAAGAATATTTGGATGTCCAATTTACTCTCATATTCCCAAGGACAAAAGGAATAAACTAGAACCCTCAGGAAAGAAGGGGATATTCATGGCATACAGTGATTCATCCAAGGCCCATAGAATATATATTCTAGAACAACACAAGATCGAAGTTAGCAGAGACATAACGTTCAATGAAAGGATGGCCTTCGAGAAATCCATCGAAGAAATTATAGAAGAAGAAGAGCTTGAAGAACCTAATGAAGAAAACACAGAAAACAAAAATGACGAAAAGGATTAACCTGATCATCCTATGGAGCCATGTGAAAAAACTAATTCAGATATCGTACCAAAGACCAAGAAACAACCATCTTGGCTTGAATCTACATTACAAGACGCAGAAAGACTCAAGGTTCCAGAAGGAACATTCAGGAAGAGTAAAAGACCGAAAATATTCTCAAGTTATGCAGCATACATGACGAAGCTTCTAGATGAAGAACCTGCCACATTTGAAGAAGCAATTCAAAAGGGACAATGGAAAGAAGCTATGATGGAAGAGCATCAATCCATTATGAAAAATGAGGTATGGGAAATTGTACCTAGACCTAAAGAAAAATCTGTGGTAACCTCAAAATGGGTATACAAGACCAAACATGCAGCAGACGGAAGCGTGGATAAATACAAGGCAAGATTAGTGACCAAAGGATTCTCCCAGAAGGAGGGAGAAGATTATGATGAAACCTTTTCTCCGGTGGCTAGGTATACCTCCATCGGAGCTATCATATCTCTTGTCGCTTCCATGGGATGGAATCTACATCAGATGGATGTAAAGACAACTTTTTTGAATAGAGTAATTGAAGAAGAAGTATATATTGAACAACCTCAAGGGTTTGAGGTACATTCCAAAGACACTCACATTTGCAGATTGAAGAAAGCTCTATATGGACTCAAGAAAGCTCCAAGGGCTTGGTATGCAAGAATGGACAACTATCTAACAAGACTTGGTTTCTCTAAGAGTCATGCAGATCCAACCCTTTGTTACAAAGTCATGGATAATGCACCTGTGATTCTACTATTATATGTTGACGATCTATTCATAACATGTGAAGAATCTCTCATTATCCAATGCAAGAAGGAATTAGCTTCTGAATTTGATATGAAATATCTAGGTCTCATGCATTATTACTTGGGACTAGAAGTATGACAGAAGCGTGGTGAAGTATTCCTTGGACAAGGAAAGTACGCAATAATGATCCTTCAGAAGTTTGGAATGATGGACTGTAAGTCCATGGACACTCCTCTGAATGCGGATATAAGAAAATTTAAAGTCCCAGATTCTGATCCAATAGATCCATCTCTATATCGACAGCTAATTGGATCACTGATGTATTTGGTAAATACTCGACCAGATATTTGCTTTGTTGTAAATACATTAATTCAATTCTAGGTGGAACCTAGACAAGAGCATTGGATAGCTGCAAAGCATGTCGTAAGATATATTCGTGGGACAATAAAATATGGCTTGAGATATACCACATCCAGTGATATCCAACTTCATGGATTCATAGACTCTGATTGGGCAGGAAGTGCAGAAGACAGAAAGAGCACTTCAAGTATGTGTTTTAGCTTGGGCTCTACTATGATATCTTGGGGCAGCAAGAAACAGAAGTCTTTCACACTTAGCATAGCAGAAGTAGATTACATGGCAGCATGTGAAGCATGCACAGAAGCAGTATGGAAAAGGAAGTTAATCTCCGATTTATTTGATCAAATTCCAGAATTGACCATAATATATTGTGATAATCAGAGTTGTATAAGATTATCAGAACATCCAGTGTTTCATGAAAGGTCAAAACACATTGAGATCAAATACTACTTTATTCGAGATAAATTCCAGGAAGGAGAGTTAAAGCTCAAGTATATCCCCACTGATGAGCAGACAGTAGACATCCTAACGAAACCTCTATCCAGAATAAAGTTTGCATATTTCCGAGAGAAGATGGGGATCGTGGAAATAACTCCCTTAGCTGAAAGGGAAGACTCTCCAGGTTAGGAGAAAGCACTGAGAAATATTACTGAAAAACAATTATTTTTATTAAATGACTCTCCAGGTTAGGAGGGAGCACTGAAAATATTGTTGAAACATTTTATCTTTGTAATTGAAAAATAGTCCAGATTGGACAGATCCTTTCTTGTTCGGAAAGTGGATTGAGATTTCTGACAGACAGTGACTTCCCATTATGGTTAACATGGGAAGTAGTTTGATTGTTGATGTATCATAGATAGTGACTTCCCATTATGGTTAACATGGAGAGTGGTCTAGGGCAGTCTCTCTTCTTGAGGGCTACTCAAGAAGACTGGCCTGCCTCGCCGGACAGCGATTTCTCATTGTGGTTAACGTGAGGAATGGTCTATTTTGGAGGTTGATAAAGGACAGTATTTTCTTCTTGTGGTTAACAGAGGAAATGGTATGGATAGTCATTCCTTAGGGTTTATACATTCTCTCCAGGGTGCACTTTGATTAGTGTAGGAGTAATGGCCTAGGGTGGGGAATGGTCTAGGCTCAGCAATCAGGGACAGACATTCCTTAGGGTTTTACATTCTCTCCAGGGTGCACTTTGATTAGTGTAGGAGGAATGGCCTAGGGTGGGGAATGGTCTAGACTCAGACATTCCTTAGGGTTTATACATTCTCTCCAGGGTGCACTTTGATTAGTGTAGGAAGAATGGCCTAGGGTGAGGAATGGTCCAGGCTCAGAAATAAGAAACAATCATTCTTCCTTGTTTGAGAAGAATAGGGTAGATAGCCCATTGTTGATGTTCTATACTGAGGGAAGATATTCTTTCATATCTCACAGATGTGAGTGAAAGATTGGCCCAGATGATTCAGTTTATTCTTAACAATATTTTCTATGTAGGTTGTCATCAGATGATTGTTATAGAGACTGTCGGTCTCCAGACAGTAGAGATATACTACTGTGGTGGATATGTTCCACTGGTTGTGACTATGTGTCACATAGTTGTGTACTACCATGGATAGACACAGTTGTGTTCTATCAATTGATATTCTACCAGTTTTCATAGGAGATTATCCAGTTGGATAATAATTGTTACACGTCAAAATTGCTCAGTTGGATAAGTGTCGCATTGTCCCTCTCAGTCGTCGTAAGTGTCGCATCTTCCATACAACTTTCGCAAGTGTCGCAAGTTGGTCACTAGTGTCGCAAAGGATGTTCAGACATACTGTCATGATAACGAAACTAAGGAGACACTTATAACATCTCACATGACTGATTTGAAGGAGGAGAACTGATCTACTGAAGTCAAACAACCTTTTTCCACCTGAAAGCACCTCAAAAACTAAGTTTTGGAGAGTAGCGCTCCCCCTTACACTATCTTGGAGCGCCGGCGCTCCCCAATACACTGTCAGGGAGCGTTATAATGCTCCCTGGCCCTTTTGAGGGAGCGCTATAGATTTTGAGGGCGCCAGTGCCCCCTAAAGCCTACTAGGGAGCACTACAACGCTCTGATGGCCCTTTTGAGGGAGCGCTACCTATTCTGGGCGATTGTTAAGCTGTTGAGATGAATGGGGGAAGCATCTTTTCATTCTTGGATGGTAGTTGGATTCGAATCCCTAGTCCAGCCATGATCCTAGGGTAGATCCTCAACTGATTGAGGAAAATCCTCACCTTCCCCAAGGATATCTCAAGTGGTTGAAACCTCTCCAAGGCTATATAAGCAAGCTTTCTAATGGTGAAAGGGAGGATTGCAAAGGGGGAATCACACCAAACTTATGATCCCATAAGTGAGGAGGAGGAACTGAATGTGTGAAACTTATGATCTTGGAGGAAACTTGTAGTCAGCCGAAGGAGAGCAATCATTGAAGCTGCTGTCATCCAGGTTGTGGATCGTTTAGGCGAGGGTTAGACGAAGAGGACTTGACGAAGCTGTCGCATTCGCATCTACGATTGTAAGTACTGTTGTCGTTATTCTCATTAATATGACACGCTTGGCCTGTTTCTTTCTAGTTTGTG
>JZKD02S2063511.1:0-10089 GCA_000966675.3 Picea glauca
AACTGATAAACAAATGTGTTTTTGGAATTTTCTTTTTTGAAAATTTAGTGAAAATAAATAAATAATAAGCAGAGAAATAATAATGACATATAAAGAGAAAATAATAACGAGGAATGAACTCTAGAACCATAAATTTAATCTTCAGTGAAGTTTGTATTCCCATACATTTTTCGAAGATTCTTTTATTTCTTTCAAGCCTCTGTGAAGACTTGGACGAAAGTTATTATCTTTAACCACTCAAGATGGGATGTTACATCATACATTACGTAGCCAAGAACGTAAAGAAAAGGAAGAAAGTTGAGATGAACATGGAATAGAGAAATGGTGGTGACGCACAAGGAGAAAATAGGCATATCAAAAATTGATTAGCCTTGAGAAAATCTCAAAATTAAAATACATCAAATTTAATAAGTAAACATTCACCTCATGGACACCAACAAAACTCATCCTCGCTTCATCCCTTCAACTACTTTGCAAGACATCCCTTCTACCAACAACTTCGTCAAAACTTTGAGAATAAAATATATGGAGTATGAAGAATGAAAGAAACATATAACCTCACTAAGCTCTCAGTATACCTCCTCTAAAAAATATTTTTCTCCCCTAGGCTGGTTGCTTATTGTTTCTTTTATAATGGTTGACGAGTAGTTTGAGCAGTTAAGGTTGATGTAGTTGTTACACATCAAAATTACTCACTTCGATAGTGTCGCAAGTGTCGTCATTACAAGTGTCGCAATTGTCGCATTTTGCTCACAAGTGTCGCAAGTGTCAAGCAAAGCATACTGCCATGATGCTTATGTCATACTTATAACGACATCAAAAAGACACTTGAAACACCTCAAACACTTGATTTGGAAGAAGAGGAATGGTTAACTGGAGTTATGTACCACTTTCCATCTAAAATAACCATTGAATTTGCGTTTTTAGAGGAGAGCGCTCCCCTATACCTCTCTCAGGAGTGTTGCCCCCCCCCCTATAGACTATTAGGGAGAATTATAACACTTCCTCTGCCATTTTGAAGGAGCGCTACTACTTTTGGGAGTGTTGGCGCCCCCCTAAACCTTGCTAGGGAGCGTTATAACACTCTGACACCCCTTTTTAGGGAGCNTGGAGACTCGTTAAGTTCCCAAATGAATCTGGCAGCAACGTCAAATTTTTACAGCGATTTAACCCGATGTGTTTCAAGGAATGCATATCACAGAATTCATTTGGCAAAGTTTCAAAATAACTATCGTAGAGAACAATTTTTTCGAGATGCTTCAGCTTCCCAACAGACTTTGGAACATCTGAAAGTGGAGCAGCAATAATCAATTCCCTCAACTGCAGAGGTGCCTGCAATGTTTACATAAATTATTAAAGTGGGATTGAAGCTGTAAATGTCAACCTGTTTGGCATTATGGTATAAGAAGACAATTCTTTATTCCAAGCAATATTTACCATTTGAAGAAAAAAAGTAAACGGATCTGTAAATAAAATAACTCGAGTACCTGAGATTCATGTTGCCAGAGAGTTTTCAAATTTCGGCCCTCTATCTGTAACACTCTTAAATTCCTTATTGGAATTGAGAAAGATAAGGTTGTTATGGGACAGTTCCCCCATAGGAGATATATTAGTTGTGGTAAGTCCCCAACGCTGAGTACGCGTTTAACAAAAGAACCTTCAGCCAGAAGCAGCTCCAACCTGCTTAGGTTGCTGCGGCACGCAAGGTTTTCGAAAGATTGTTCAGGCCCATTTCCACGAACCGTGCTAATTCCACGCACCTGGATCATTCAGCTGGGGCTGTTAGAAACAACATTGACAACATTTCAAAGTTTTAAGAATTCAAAAGTTGACAGACAATTTTGATAACACAACGTTATTTTGAAAGGCGGTCGAAAGCTTCAAAATACGTACAGGTGATTGGTCAGACACATTATGAAGGTCGTCTGTCAAGCGCCAAAGACGACGCGGATATTCTGAATTTTTCGCCATATCTCTGCCCAGGTCTCTAATGTGGTCGTGCATTTGCAGACTATTTTCGCTGTCCAGCTCCACCAGGCATCTGTCTTCCAGCTTCTGAAGACCCAGCCTTCCTGCCCAGCCAGATCCGTTCCATATTCTAATGGCTGTATCCCTGTCTTGTTGTATAAAGAAACAGGCAATGTCTAAGAAAATCCGCTTCTCCTGTTTATCCAGAGCGTCAAAGCTAATTTTAAGTCTGCTTTGTATATCGCTGGGAAGTATTTTGGAGGTTTTGAGCAATTGCTCATTCCAATCCTCTAAATCATCATTGCCAAGAAGAAGCGCCCCAAGCACTTTAAGAGATAATGGCAATCCATTGCAGGCATCCAAAAACCTTTCAACCACTTCCTCAAATCCTACAGCAGGATGGGGCTGACCGAAGGCATGCGAGCAAAAGAGCTCTTGCGAGTGCTGTGGATTGAGGCCTTTAAGCATGTAAATAGATGAATCTATAATCCCTGAGCTTCTAAGCACATCTTTATTGCGAGATGTAACTAAAATTAAGCTACCTCGATGAATGGTATCTTTGACTGGTGAACATAATGCATCGAGTTGATCAATATTGTCAACATCATCTAAAACTATAAGAACAGGGTGAGAAGATGATGAGAGAGACCTTTTGAGCTCCACTATGCCTTCATCAACGCTGTCAATTTGTACCTTCGATGAAGTCAAATTCTTTAGAAAGATATTCTGTAGGGAATGTAAAGATCTGGATCTGATATCAGATAAGAAGCAAGATCGATCGTAATTTGATCTCTCTCGGTTAAAAATTTCTTTGGCGAGGGTCGTTTTTCCAACCCCGCCAANGAAAGATAAGGTGGTTATCGGACACTTCCCCCATCGGAGATATATTAGTTGTGGTAAGTCCCCAACGCTGAGTACGCGTTCAACAAAAGAACCTTCAGCCAGAAGCAGCTCCAACCTGGTTAGGTTGGTGCGGCACGCAAGGTTTTCGAAAGATTGGTCAGGGCCATTTCCATGAACCGTGCTAATTCCACGCACCTGGATCATTCAGCTGGGGCTGTTAGAAACAACATTGACAACATTTCAAAGTTTGAAGAATTCAAAACTTGACAGACAATTTTGATAACACAACGTTATTTTGAAAGGCGGTCGAAAGCTTCAAAATACGTACAGGTGATTGGTCAGACACATTATGAAGGTTGTCTGTCAAGCGCCAAAGACGACGCGGATATTCTGAATTTTTCGCCATATCTCTGCCCAGGTCTCTAATGTGGTCGTGCATTTGCAGACGATTTTCGCTGTCCAGCTCCACCAGGCATCTGTCTTCCAGCTTCTGAAGACCCAGCCTTCCTGCCCAGCTGGATCCGTTCCATATTCTAATGGCTGTATCCCTTCTAATGGCTGTATCCCTGTTTAGTAGTCCAAAGAAACAGGCAATGTTTTGCTGTATAAAGAAACAGGCAATGTCTAAGAAAATCTGCTTCTCCTCTTCATCCAGAGCGTCAAAGCTAATTTTAAGTCTGCTTTGTATATCGCTGGGAAGTATTTTGGAGGTTTTGAGCAATTGTTCATTCCAATACTCTAAATCATCATTGCCACGAAGAAGCGCCCCAAGCACTTTAAGAGATAATGGCAATCCATTGCAGGCATCCAAAAACCTTTCAACCACTTCCTCAAATCCTACAGCAGGATGGGGCTGACCGAAGGCATGCGAGCAAAAGAGCTCTTGCGAGTGCTGTGGATTGAGGCCTTTAAGCATGTAAATAGATGACTCTATAATCCCTGAGCTTCTAAGCACATCTTTATTGCGAGATGTAACTAAAATTAAGCTACCTCGATGAATGGTATCTTTGACTGGTGAACATAATGCATCGAGTTGCTCAATATTGCCAACATCATCTAAAACTATAAGAACAGGGTGAGAAGATGATGAGAGAGACCTTTTGAGCTTCACTATGCCTTCATCAACGCTGTCAATTTGTACCTTCGATGAAGTCAAATCCTTTAGAAAGATATTCTGTAGGGAATGTAAAGATCTGGATCTGATATCAGATAAGAAGCAAGATCGATCGTAATTTGATCTCTCTCGGTTGAAAATTTCTTTGGCGAGGGTCGTTTTTCCAACCCCGCCAAGACCCACAATTCCCACTATGCTAGNGTGGTAAGTCCCCAACGCTGAGTACGCGTTCAACAAAAGAACCTTCAGCCAGAAGCAGCTCCAACCTGCTTAGGTTGCTGCGGCACGCAAGGTTTTCGAAAGATTGGTCAGGGCCGTTTCCATGAACCGTGCTAATTCCACGCACCTGGATCATTCAGCTGGGGCTGTTAGAAACAACATTTCAAAGTTTTAAGAATTCAAAACTTGACAGACAATTTTGATAACACAACGTTATTTTGAAAGGCGGTCGAAAGCTTCAAAATACGTACAGGTGATTGGTCAGACACATTATGAAGGTTGTCTGGCAAGCGCCAAAGACGACGCGGATCTTCTGAATTTTCCGCCATATCTCTGCCCAGGTCTCTAATGTGGTCGTGCATTTGCAGACAATTTTTGCTGTCCAGCTCCACCAGGCATCTGTCTTCCAGCTTCTGAAGACCCAGCCTTCCTGCCCAGCCGGATCCGTTCCATATTCTAATGGCTCTATCCCTGTCTTGTTGTATAAAGAAACAGGCAATGTCTAAGAAAATTTGCTTCTCCTCTTTATCCAGAGCGTCAAAGCTAATTTTAAGTATGCTTTGTATATCACTGGGAAGTATTTTGGAGGTTTTGAGCAATTGCTCATTCCAATCCTCTAAATCATCACTGCCAAGAAGAAGCGCCCCAAGCACTTTAAGAGATAATGGCAATCCATTGCAGGCATCCAAAAACCTTTTAACCACTTCCTCAAATCCTACAGCAGGATGGGGCTGACCGAAGGCATGCGAGCAAAAGAGCTCTTGCGAGTGCTGTGGATTGAGGCCTTTAAGCATGTAAATAGATGACTCTATAATCCCTGAGCTTCTAAGCACATCTTTATTGCGAGATGTAACTAAAATTAAGCTACCTCCATGAATGGTATCTTGGACTGGTGAACATAATGCATCGAGTTGCTCAATATTGTCAACATCATCTAAAACTATAAGAACAGTGTGAGAAGATGATGAGAGAGACCTTTTGAGCTCCACTATGCCTTCATCAACGCTGTTAATTTGTACCTCCAATGAAGTCAAATCCTTTAGAAAGATTTTCTGTAGGGAAAGTAAAGGTCTGGATCTGATATCAGATAAGAAGCAAGATCGATCGTAATTTGAATTTGATCTCTCTCGGTTGAAAATTTCTTTTGCGAGGGTCGTTTTTCCAACCCCGCCAAAACCCACAATTCCCACTATTCTAGGCTTCCCGCTTTGCCTCTGCTACGACACTGTCCTTTCCACATCTTTTATTTTTATATCGAGGCCAGTTGGTTATTTTGCGACATGCAGAGGTGGTTTGGGAACTTTTTTCAAAACTTGTTGGACGACCTTATCAACGAGCTCCCCCTCGTCACTGAATAATATTCACAATCACAGTAAATTGACTANACCTGGATCATTCAGCTGGGGCTGTTAGAAACAACATTGACAACATTTCAAAGTTTTAAGAATTCAAAACTTGACAGACAATTTTGATAACACAACGTTATTTTGAAAGGCGGTCAAAAGCTTCAAAATACGTACAGGTGATTGGTCAGACACATTATGAAGGTTGTCTGTCAAGCGCCAAAGACGACGCGGATATTCTGAATTTTCCGCCATATCTCTGCCCAGGTCTCTAATGTGGTCGTGCATTTGCAGACAATTTTCGCTGTCCAGCTCCACCAGGCATCTGTCTTCCAGCTTCTGAAGACCCAGCCTTCCTGCCCAGCCGGACCCGTTCCATATTCTATGACCTACATTAAGCAAGTGGGAGTCGACGTCCATGCCCGAGAATTTCGATCTTTTGTTGTGTCATTCATTATGCAGAACAGTTGGCCTGCTTTTATTTTTATTTTAGGACAACACTCATTTCCTTTGATTGGGACGAGACGTTTTGTTTTCCCATTTTTAATGGAAAACAATTGACATAAGTTTAAGTAAGTAAGTGGTGTGACATGCGTAGTAAGGATAAGTGACTTGGGTCCTTTAGCGGGAGACAAACCAGGGTTCATTATTGAAGAACACACAGGGTTACTTCACCCCACACACGGGGTTACTTCTCCCCTTAGTCTCTAACTGTTGTAGATATGTTTCGGCCATCTATTTCGGTCCTTGTAATGACACTAAGAGATGGTTAGTCTTAGTGTCTAGTTTTTTCTCATTTTGGAAACTGAACCGGTTGTTGGAATACTAGCACCTTGTTACTATTCCTTAAGTTTGTTTTTAGCGCCTTTATATTGCTGCTTCATCTTTCAGAGCACATTATATTGTTTTTTTTCGAGAAGGTGGGGTCATTTCATTCATTAAACTTATCGTTTTTCCCAAGAAGCTTTACTTAGTGGTTTCCAGATGGCCTCTTCCAAGCTTGACTCTATTAATGCAGAGGTACAAGCTATGTTGAGTGACCCTGCAGATGAACTGTGGCAGATATATGCAGTTAATACCGAACTTATTACTCCAAAACCTAACTTGAACCCTAAGCTTTTTTCCGAAGCCCCTGCTATTACTTTGGTTACTCAGGCTCCCTCTTCCTCTTACTCTGCACACACTCCGTCTTTTGATACCTACTTACCAACACACTCTGCTGAAAATCTAAGGGACTTCCCATTGGTCCAGAGTTGTTCTAAACTTGTTAATGGTAGTCCTGGCTTAGCACAGAAACAGGCGAATCCCACGTCAGTTGTTGTTGGTGATATTACGTATAGGAAACAATGGAAAGCCTCGAAAGAGGTTAAGAGTATGGTTCTCGGAGCCGACATAGGTTTAGTAGATACCTATAGATTCACACTATGCGGACTTGTAGGCAAGTTTGCATATCAGAGTTTGAGTGTTGAGAAACTTACTGTTTGGTTAGAACAGATTTGGGTTCCAATCATTGGTTACGTTCCAAACATGTATAGTTTATCTAAAGGCTGGATAGGCTTTCTATGTAGAAGCCCGGAAGACGCAGCAACATTGTTGAACTCCTTCTGGGTGGATGGTACGAATAGCCTAATGATTAAGAGATGGAGATTAGCTTTCAACCTAGACACTGATTTTTTCCCTTTTAGACACATTTGGGTCTTACTTCCAGGGTTACCTTGGTTTTTATGGAATGATGGAGCCTTAAAGGCTATCGCTAATTATCTCGGTAAGTTTATCATGACCGATGAAAGATCTCTTTCGGGTTCTGCAAGAAAGGTTGGAAAGGTGAAGGTGGAAATTGATATCCAGCAAGGTCTTCCTGCTACTTTAGAAATAGAGTGGCGAGGAAATATTATATTGCAGAAGCTTGACTACCTAGGGATTCCATTCCATTGTAGTTTCTACAGAAGCATTACTCACCTTCGATGTGAGTGCCAAGGGAAGCTTTTACATGAAGAGCTGATGGAATCCACCAGAGGATACTATACATAGCCTGACACTTCGATGGAAACGGGTTTCAAAGGTCTTGCTGGCAGTGGTTCGAGCTTTCGGGAGCCTCCCGTGATGGTTTTAGGTAAGCTTCAATCCTATTGCCCGTCTTTCTATCATACTCTGACTTCGGGGGAAAGAGATTTGGTTTTATCATCCATTTGGCTTAAACAAGTTATAGTTGATATTGTCTCACCACCATTATCTGTTGATGGACACTCGGACAACACTGTTGACGTAACTGAAGACTTTGTTTCTCCTTCTAGTTCCCAGACTGTTGTTAAGGTTATGGAACCTTTGGCCCATGCCAACTGACAGGAAGTATCTGTTGTTTTATCCACTAACAGCCCCCCTACCGTAGAACCCCCTTCTTCTATTTTGTCAACTTTATCCACTGGCACTAGTCAACCTGATTCTGATTCGCTTTTTTTTCTTCCTGGATTCCATGAATCGGAAGACGAAGAATCAAATTTGATGGCAGTACTTGATTCACTTATCCCCTTTATTCGTGGAAATGAATCCACTGTCAAACTGCCTGTCTTTCTTGCTAAACTTGAAAAGATCCTAGAGAGTGCCCTTGGGGATACCAGTGGGAAAAGTACTGAAGGGGGGGTGAATGGGAAAGAGTTTGACTGGTCACGTGGTTTAGGTATTGAGCACTCACCGGTGAAAACTCAGAGTGCTAGAAAAAAAGCTTCCATTGAAAAGGCTATTGAACCTTCTTACCAACCTTTCACTGATGGCGGGCCCCTTAGAGCAATGAAGGCCCTTGCTCGCTCCAAATAATGTTATTATTATCTCTCAATATAAGGGGAACAAGAGGCATCCTAAAACTAGCCTATGTTCGGGGTTTACTTGATAAAGTGCGGCCAAACATTGTTTTTTTTTAGGAGATGTTAGTACACGCTGAGAAAGCACGTGCTTTTTTTAATTTACTTAGACCTCAATGGCACTGTTGTGCGGTAAACTCTGTGGGGAAATCTGGGGGTCTATTGGTCTCATGGGACCCGAAATCCTTTGAACTAACGCCCTATCTCACTTGTGGTGGATTGTTATTGACAAGTTTGGATATGCAAAGTAATAGATAGTTATCCTTTCTAAATATCTATGGCCCGTGCTCGGATCGTAAATTGTTCTAGGAAATGCTTGAGAAGTCGGGGCTTTTAGCACAAAAGAATTTAGTACTAGCTGGAGATCTCAACTTGACACTATCTTCAGGGGAGATTTGGGGAGGAATTCATACTTTGGGTACTCTGGCAAGTTTCTTTATCAATTACTTCTAGAGGAATAAACTGATAGATATTGTTCCCGGTACTTTGATGCCAACATGGAGGAATGGTCGTGCTGGTACTGAGGCTATTTCTAAACATCTTGATTGGGCACTCATATCAAAAGATCTTTTGTCATCAGTTGGAGTGTATAGGGCATGGGTTGAGTTCCCCTATATCTCTTATCACGCTTCGATTGTTTTACAACTTGATTCGACTCTGACTTTCAAAGCTTTCCCATTCAAATTTAGTCCATTGTGGTCAAAATAAAATCTCTTTTTTGAGTTTGTACAGAAAATTTGGAGAGATCCTAAGTTTCTAGTGGAGAATGGAAGACAAAGGCGGCTTGTTTGGAAACTAAAGGAGCTGAAAATTTTAACAAGAGCATGGAAAAATGAGGTAAGGTATCACAAAATCTCAAGACTATTGGAGTTAGAAAAGGAGATTTCATTTAGATTACAGAATCCCACTGCTAGTATCTTTAATAATTTTGGTGAACAGTCTCTTAAGTTACTGGAAGAAGAAAGATCAAAGATTCTTATTGAAAATGAGGAACAATGGCGTCAGCGCAGTCGGACCATTTGGTTACAAAGTGGAGATCTTAATACTAGATTCTTTTATAGTTACAGGAGTTTTAGGAGGAATAGCAAATATCTTTGGTAACTAAAGGATGAGGAGGGACAGTTACATAGTGGTTAGGATAATTTAAAAAAAGTTGTTTATCATCATTTTAATTTTTTTTTATAAAAATGGGTCGAATCCTCCGGTAAGTAAGCAAGTTTAGATGGTTTCCCATTATAATGAGATGATAAATAATATGGAAGCTGAGGTTTTATTCAAACCGGTTGATTTACATGAACTTCAGAAAGTTTTATATAAGTTCAAAATCGACAAAAGTCTGGGCCCAGATGGATGGACTATCGAATTTTTTAAAGACTTTTTTGATATCGTAGGGGAAGACCTTCTTGGAATGGTGGAGGAGTCCAAGCAAAAAGGGGTTATAGCAGGAGCATTAAACTCTACTTTTATCACCCTTATTCCAAAAGTTAACAAGCCTCATCTCTTTGGAGATTTTCGGCCAATTTCTCTTTGTAATCTATGCTATAAGATTATCTCAAAGGTTATCGTAGATCGCATAAAACCTTTTCTCTCTAGATCACTCTCTAAAGAGCAATTGGGTTTCCTCCAGGAGAGACAGATATAGGATGCTATAGGTACAGTACATGAATGTGTCCACAGCATAAAGAAGAAGAAAATAAAAGCAATGGTCCTAAAGCTTGATTTACAGAAAGCTTATGATTGTGTT
>JZKD02S2063522.1:0-10993 GCA_000966675.3 Picea glauca
GTTAGAGTCTGGATGCGCAGGTCCTAGGCTAGATTGAGTCCCATATAGGCTGCAAGGGTCTCTGATTTGTTATTTGACATCTTTCCCAATCCCCAGGCGTAATCGATTAATTGTTTTCCCTCAGAATCATAGATGACTCCCCCCGCACCTTCCACCCCTTGGTTTCCTGTTGCTGCCCCATTGAAAAAAGGAAATAGGAATGTTGTTGTCTTTGCCAAGACGAGAAGTTGTTGTTATTAAGGTGCAGTTTCCAATCTTGCTGCTTGGAAGCTTGCCTTGGGATTCTTATGAAGTTTTGTTGTGGCCCCCGTATATAAGTGACCCAGTCTTCTTCACTTGGATCCAAGGAGCCTGGGGGGTCGAAGTCTACTGCTTTGGTTCTAAAGACTTTAGAGGTTAATCCGCATACCTTTGCGAAGGTGATTTTCATTGAAGGGAGATTTCTACGAAAGATGGCTTGATTGCGTGCTAACCATATCTCCCACACAACAAATTTGGGGATTTGTTTCCAAGTAAAGGTGAATCTTTTTTTATTTTTGAAGCTGCCAGCATATCTCTGTTTCCAATGAGTAAAGAGATTGATCTAGCTGTCGGGGGAGGGGGGGGGATTAGGGAAGGGAAGATAAATGAGGTTCCAGGGATGAAGGATGAAGCTACATTCCAAAAAGAGGTGGGTTATGGTTTCTAAGACTCCAAGGCAGAGAGGGCATCTGGAGGGCCCCTAGATACCCCACTTTAGAAGGTTTTCAGCAATTAGTATTTTTCCATGAGCCAATAACAAACAAAAAGTATTGACTTTGGGGAGTGAGGGATCAGACCATATCTCTTTCCAGAGTTTGGATAGGGGAGGCCCAGGAGTTTCTGAGAGGAGGTGGGAGTAACCTTCTTTGACAGAGAAATGTTTACCTCCCCAGATACGGGAGTCGGTGGTGTATCGGTTAATAGGTGTGAAACCATCCAGGTTATTGAAGAGAACACAAAGAAGGGGGGTGAGGTTCTCTGGGAGAATGGGTGGTTTCTAGCTTACCCATTCCCCTTCATTGTTCCAGAGACATAAGTCTTGTAGTTTGTGGAGGCCATTCATGCAACACCAATCTTTGAGAGGTTGCAGGATCTCTAAGGAGTTTAGAGGCTTGCGATTGATAATGTAATCCATCCATATGTTTATTGTCTCCCCATTTCCATAGGCCCAAGAGAGTTTGGTTTGAATAATTGGTGCAACACTTTTGAAGAGACGCCAAATGAGAGAACCTGGGATAGCAGGGATTGACCCCTCTAGGCATCTAAGTCTAGGAGATTGAAAATATTTTTTGACTATGGCTTTCTTCCACCAATCTGAATTACATGTTATGAGCTACCAAGCTAATTTTGCTCCCATAGATAAGTTCATGGTGACTGGGTCCTTGATTTCCAGGCCTCCTCTGTTGTAGGGATGACAAATTTTCTTCCAATTTATGAGGTGGAATTTCTTTGTGTTCATCTTGCCTCCTGCCCAGAGGAAGCATCTTATGGCTTTACTGATTTTCTCTAGAATTTTTTTAGGTGCTAGGAGTCATGAACATTGGAAAATTGAAAGAGAGGAGAGAACTGATTTGATTAAAACTATTTTCTCTGTAGGATTGAGCCATTGGCCACGCCAACTCCAGATCCTTGCTACAATTTTCTCTACTATATCAAACCAGGTTGTAGAGCTATAACGATAGAGAAATATGGGCATACCCAGATATTTAAAATGGTTCCAGGTGGTGATAATGGGGAAACCGAAGATTATGGCTATTTGTTCCTTTATATGTCCCGGGACATGCCATCCATAAATTCTGCACTTGAAAGTGTTCATATTACCACCTGAAGCTTTGAGGAAGGAGCTGAGGATCTTTTGAAAGCGGTTGACAATGTGTATTGTGGCTGCTCCTAGCAAAAGGGTATCATCGATAGATTGAGAATGGTTTATTTCCTTGAACACTCTTGTTATGAGTAGGCCTGGGAGTTTTCTTGTTCTTATTTCCATTTCCAGTTTGTAACCAAGGGAGTCTGCTAGGAGGATGTAGAGGGAGGGGGAAAGAGGGAATCCCTGTCACAGACCCTTGCTTTCTTTGAAAAAACTAGTTGGGCATCTGTTGAGAAGGGGAGAGATCCAATGGTTGATGATGCATGCTTTGATCCAGTTATTGAAGTTCTCTGAAAACCCATAAGCCCTTAAGATTGACAAGAGGAAGCTGTGTTTTACCCTGTCAAAGGAGTTTGCGATATCTAGCTTTACAACCATTCCAGGTGTTTTGGTTTTATTGCATGAGTGGATGGCTTCTTGCACCAGACGATGTTGTCTATTATCTGCTTGTCCCTCAGGAAGCCAGTCTGATTTTCTGAGATTAACTTTGTGAGTAGGGGATTGAGGCAGCTTGCAATGATTTTGGTGAGGATTTTGTAGGAGGAGTTGCGAAGCGAGATTGGACGAAATTGGGTGAAATTTGAGGGATTGGAATCTTTGGGGATAAGCATGAGAAAATCGGAGTTGGTGGCACCTCCAATTCTCCTTTTGCGCAGAGTGTAATTTAACATTTTTTTCAGATCCCATTTGATAACATCCCAGAAATGTCGAAAGAATCTAATAGGAAACCCGTCAGGCCCCGGTGCTTTGTCGAGTTTGAGACTCCATATTGCTTTGTGTATTTCATCCTCAGTGATTTCTTGGGTTAGTTGATAATTTTCTGCATCAGAGACCAAGCTAGGAATGTTCACCAGTAGGCTATTGACCTCCACTTGCATTGGTTCCTCCCTTGGATGTTAATATAAATTGTTGTAGTGATGGTAGGCTTCTGATTTTATCTGATCATAGGAGTCAATTTGTTGTCCCTTGTTGGAGGTGATTGTTGTAACAATGTTTTTTTTCCTTCGGGATTGGGCTTGCTTGTGAAAAAAGGAGGTATTTGAATCTCCAACCTTTATCCAAAGGTTCATGGATTTCAAACGCCAGTACTTTACATTGTGGCCTGGAGGTGTTGTTGCGCTTCTATTTCCTGGTTCATTAAAAATTCTGTTACTGGGTCTGATTCAATTTTCTACTGAATTTGTTTGAGTTTCTCAAGTCTTTCTTGCTTCTCTTGATGTGGGGTTGTATAGGACCTTTTCACCCAGTCTTTAGGAGCTATCTTGATGACCTTTAGCTTAATTTCCCCAAAAAAGTTGGGGGATCCTGATATGGAGGTGGTCCATGCTTCGGCGACGAGCGAAAAAGTGTCTGGGTTATCCAACCATAGCTGGTTGAAGAGGAAGGGGAGTGGGCCAAAGTTCTGGGGGGGGGGCGGAAGGAGAGAGTGATAGGTTTGTGGTTTGAAATGACAGAGGGGAGGATTTGGGAGGAGATGTCTAGGGGGGAGAGTAGGGAGTTTCTATTGATAAGGAAGTGATCTAGGCAACCTGCGATGTGTTGGAGATCGACCCTTCTATTCTTCTAGGTAAAATTCCCTTTGATTGGTTTGATGTCTTGCATGTCCCAATCAGACATAAGATCTACCATATTTTCAGAGAAAGGGTATCTGACTTTGCTTCCTCCTTTTTTTCCCCCAAGGCTGAGGTGTGCGTTAAGGTCTCCTCCAATTATGCAAGAGGGGAGGTCTACAAAGTTTTGAATATTTGAAAGAGAGGTCTAGGATACCAATTTATCTTTGTAGGTATTTGGCATATAGATATTAATTACCATGATAACATTGTTGTTATCTTTGTTTTTTAGGACTATAAGGATCCAATTTGGAGTATCAGAGATAACCTCAGAGCTCTATATTTGTTCGTTCCAAAGTGTTGCAATGCCGCCAGATGCACCCTGAGAGCTGACTGCCACACTACCGGTATTTTTTTAGAGTTTGCTTGTTGATTCAAGGATGGATTTTTCTTCCATTTTGGTTTCTTGGAGGAGAATGATCGAAGGATTGACCATTCTATTTATATATTTTAGATCTTTATTTTTTAGTTTACTGCTAAAACTGCTGCAATTCTAGGAGAGAAAAATCATTGAGGGGGGTTTGAGGAGGCTTGGTTGCCCAGGACCGAGTGTTCCATTCCTTTGATCCCCTCCTTTCATGTTGATATATGGATAGTGTGTTTTATAGTTTGTTGTTTTCCTTGTTCTTTTTCTTTGGTTGTTGCTTCTTCTCTGACTTCCTTGTTTGTGCGTCGCCCTGATTTCCTTGGTTTTTCAGGTGGAAGTTCTCCTTCTTCTCTTTCATGCAGCCCTTGTACATGCATATTTGAGCTTGAAGTTTCTTGTTGCACTAGTGGATCTGTGTCTTCTGAGGAAGGGTCCTCTATGTCAGGGTCTCCATTAATGCCAATGAGTGGTGGATCAGGGAACGAGGAAGGGAGTGGTGGTGAAGGAGGGTTCTTCTTTGAGGACGATTTGCTTAGGGGTTCAAAGGGGTTGCTGCTTGGGGGGGGTTGATGTGCGATGAAGAAGCTTTTTTAGGTGGGGATTTTGGAGCTGTATTTTTCCTTGACGGTTCTGCTAGTGATTGGAGGCCTGAGGGTCCTGCACGAGATCCATTTCTTTTACCATTGGCATATTTTTTGTGAACCTGCTCTCAGCCATCTTCTTGGGAGGGAGCATCATTTTCTAGGGATTGTTTGGTGCTAGGGTTTTTTTTGTGAAATGGCCATATTCGTGGAAAGTTTTGCATTTGAAAGGCAACTGTTCATAGTCAAGTTTTTGAATGTGAGTCCAGTTGTCTATCTTTAGCTTGATTGCTTCTGGGAGCCCTTTTTCCAGATCTACTTCTACACAGATTCTAGAACAGGAGTAGAGGCTGGATTTGGGTTTTTCCCTATCAATATACTTCCCTAGGGCATATCCTATGCTTTTTAGCACTTCATCTCCCCCACAGTGAAAGGGAAAATGCGGGAGACGTACCCAGACTAGTACTCCTGAGGGGATGTCATTTTCAGGGTCAAAATCAGGTGTCCAACTATTTAAGTAAAAGGCCTCTAGGACCAAAGAAGTATGGTCCATTTCTAAAAATTAGATCTCTATCTGATTTCAACTCGAAGTAGAAAATGTAAAAACCCTTACCACAGAAGAGGTGATTCATCCGTCCTTGGACTAGGGGATGCTAGTTTTGCTCAATCCACAGGTCTATTTGTCGTGGTGAAGGCCACAGGACCATGAACTATCTGACCAGAGCTCGTGATGAAAAAAATAGGGCTTTTTGTCTTGTTGTAGTGCTGAGGATCAAAAATTCTGGAATCTGATCTAGTTTCTTGACAAAATGGGAGGTGCTTTGCCGAGCCAGGGGGAGAGGGAGCGAGCCTACAAGGGATTTGAAGGATAAAAATTCATCAAGGAAGTCAGGAGGATGTTTGGGATCCGGATTCGTAGAGGCCATGGTTGTGCCAAATGGACGAAGAGCGATCGGGGGCCGAGGAGTAGCCAGGAGGGCTGAGAGGGCTGTCAATTAGGGTTTCCTCAGAGCACTGGTTTTGGAAAAATATACATCTTGTACCTTACAATGGTGGGGGTGGAGGTTTTTACATTTGTTGGAGCTAATTTAGGAGTTTTATTTCTATATTGTGGTTAATCTTCAGCTTCGCTAAAGATATTTGGGACAAACTTCAGAATATTTAAGAAGGAGATTCAAAATTTAAAGAAGCAAAGCTTAAAACTTACAGAGGTCAGTTCGAACAACTAAAGATGAAGGAAGATGAGAATATTATAGCTTACTTCTTACGAGTTGATGAAACAATGAATGAAATCATAGGATAGAGAGAAGAAGTTGATGAATCTACAATTGTTAAAAAGGTACTAAGATCTCTTCTAATGAAGTTTGATCTTAAGATCTCAACACTAGAAGAAAGAGAAGATCTAGACTCAATAAGCATGGATGAACTACATGAAATCTTCACATCCTATGAAATGAGAACTGAACAAGAAAATATAGGTATAAAATAAGTAGCATTCAAAGCATCCAAAAATTCAAAGAAAAAGGGAAAGCAAAAAGAAAAATAATAAAACAACAACAGTGACATCTCAGAAGATGATGAAGAAGTGGCTAACTTTGTCAGAAGATTGAAAAAGGGAACCGATGGCGGATATAAAGGTAAGATTCCATTGATTTGTTTTAACTGTGATGGTATTGGTCATTTTTATAACAAATTTCCTCACAAGAAAAAGAAAAGAAATGAAGAGGATGATTCAAACAAAAAACAAATATACAAAGGCAAAATAACAAAAAAGAAATTTTTCAAGAAATTTTTTTCACCAAAGAAGATTGCTCCTCATCAGACGAAGATGAAGTCAATGAAAGTGAGACAAAAATAGTTGTATTCATGGAAATATAAGACTCCGATAAATAAGACACCAAAGAATAGTATGAATAAACACAAGTTGACTACAAAGAAGAACCGTTGAGTGCTATAGAAGTTATAAAAAGAGAAAAGAAGAAAAACAACAAACTCCAAACAAAACTAGACAAGAAAGAAGACACTTAGAATTCAAACTCTGAAGAACTAGAGTATATGATCACTAAATTAAAGGTTCAAATAGAATAAGACAAAATAATCGAAGAAGCACTCAAAGAACAACTAGAAGAAAAAGACAGGATCATTGGAAATTTTGAAGCAGAGGTTGTTACATTGAAAAAAGACATTCAACAAAAGAACATACAGAATAACTCAAAGGTTTTGGATAATATTATCAACACTCAAAGGCCACATCATGACAAGTCTGGGATAGGATACAATCAGACCGAAAGAGGCTCAAGCTCCAAAGCCACAGATAAATAAACACAACCAAGAAGCTATGCAGAGACAGTTATGGGAGACAAGAAGTTTTACAGGGAAGATCACAGAGACACTCCTCCACCTAGAAGAGTTAGATTTCAAAATTAGCGACAGTCAGAAACAAGCAGGCCTCAGGAAGAAGAAAGATTTACAAGAGAAAATCCTTTAAGAATATATTCAAATCCGAGGTATCAAATAGTATTTTTTGGTTTTTGTTATGCATGTAATAATTTTGGACATAAAGATGTAAATTAAAGAGATAATAGCAGGAACAAAGACAAATTTGAAAGTCATGCAAAAAATGGTTATCCAAGAAGGCCTAATGAAACATAGAGAAGAAGCTACAATAGGTTTGGATCATTGAGCACTAAAGTGGAATGTTACATGTGCAAAAAATTTGTACACATGGATAAATATTGTAGAATGACAGTCCCTCCTAGAAAATCACAATAGAATAACAACAGTCACAGATAAGAACCTCATCACAGAATATGGATAACAAAGAAGGATCAATTTAACAATGAAGAATTCACACTCGCTCTATAAGCTAAACAAAAGAAACGTGGTTGGTATGTTGACAATGGTTGTTCAAAGCACATGATAGGTGATGAAGACATGTTTCTTACATTGATAAAGGAAAGAGATGGATCGATCTCCTTTGTAAATGATGACTCAACTAGAATCATTGGAAAGGGCACAATCAAAATTGGAAACAAGAATACCAAGGAAGAAAATTCTCTACTAGTGGAAGATATGAAACATAATGTTCTAATAAAAATTCAAATGTGTGACCAAGGTCATAAAATTACATTTGATTCACATAAGTGAGAGATAATAAAAGAAGGATTGGGAAAATTGATTGCAACAACTGCAAGAACTTCAAGAAACATATTTGTATTAAGTGAAATTGGAAATGAAAAGTGTTGTCTAGGAAAGGAAGATGAATTTTGGCTATGGCATAGAAGAATGGGTCACATAAATTTCAATAACCTCATCAAAGTCAGCAAAAAGGAAGAAGTCATAGAAATTCCCCAGATCATGAAACCAACCAACACATTATACAGTCATTGTCAACAAGGAAAGAAAATAAATACCAGGTTCAAATCAAAGGAATATTCAATGACAAGACCATTGGAAATTGTGCATATTCATCAAGTTGGACCAACTAGAACAAAGGGTTTAAAAGGTGAGAAATACTTTATATTATTGGTTGATGATTATACAAGAATGACTGCATTTTTTTTCTCATGAATAAGTCAGAAGCATTTGAAAACTTCAAGGTACACAAGGAAATGGTTGAAAATGAAATGGATTCAAAAATCAATTTTTTGAGATCTGATAATGGAGGAGAGTTTACTTCAAAGGAATTTATGGATTTCTCCAGCAAGCATGGACTAAAAAGGAAATTATCTGTTGCTATGAAATCTCAACAAAATGGGGTTGTTGAAAGAAAGAACAAGACAATACATGAAATGGCTCGAACAATGTTAATGGATTCTAAGTTGAAATATGTATTTTGGACACATGCAGTGCATACAACAATTCACATTCAAAACAAAGTAATTCTTAGAAACAACAGTGAAAAAACTCTGTATGAGCTATGGAAAGGAAGACTAGCAAATGTAAAGCACTTCAGAGTATTGAGAAGCAAATGCTACATCAAAAGAGAATATGGAAGAATGGGAAAGTTTGACTCTCATGTGGACAAATGTGTACTTGTTGGTTACTCAAGTACAAGGAAAGAATACAAGTGGTACAATCTAACGGTCAACAAAGTTGTGGAAAGCATCAATGTAAAAATTGTTGAAATAGGTGGACGAAACTTAAAGGAAGAAGAACATGAATCAGTGGAACAAGTTTATGAAGAAAAAACAAATGATGAAGAAGCAGTAGAAGGGGAAGATGAATAAGATCATAAAGAAGTAGAAGAGAAAGTTAAACAATTTCCTCCAAAGACACCTAGCAAACAAGTACAAAAGAATCATCCTTCAGATCAGATTATCGGGAACAAGGATGCATGAGTTGAAACTATAAGAATAATTCATTCACCAGAACAACTGCATCTAGCACTCTTATCTTCGATTGAACCAAATAGTTTTGAAGAAGCCAACAAGGATAAATTCTATAAAAAGTCCATGAATGAAGATTTGGATCAAATAGAGAAAAATGACAATTGGGAATTGGTTCCAAGACCAAGGTACAAGAATGTGATTGGCACAAAGTGGCTCTCCATAAATAAATTGAATGAATATGGACAAGTTACTAGGAACAAAGCTAGATTCGTATGTAAATGATACAGACAGGTTGAAGACATAAAATTTTAAGAGACATTTGCCCCATTTTCCAGAATGGAGGCTATCCAATTGATCTTAGCTTATGCATGAAATCAAATTTTCTGAATGGGGATCTTGAAGAAGAAGTCTACATTGAACAAGCTGAAGGATTTCAATTGTCATAGAATGAGGATTATGTGTGCAGGTTGAAGAAGGCCCTGTATGGTCTACAATAGGCTCCGAGAGCATGGTACTCTGGGCTTGATATATATCTACAACAAGAAGGGTTCAGAAAAGGAAATGCAGACAACAACCTCTACATCAAGGTAACTCAAGATAGTATTTTATTAATTGAAGTTTATGTTGATGATATTATTTTTGGAAGTGATGATAATAGGTTAAGCAAGAAATTTGCAAAGAATATGAAGAATGAATTTGAAATGTCATTACTTGGAGAACTATCCTTCTTTCTGGGTCTTTAGATATTTCAAAGAAACCAAGGCATTTTTATTTCTCAAACTAAGTATATCAGAGAAACGTTAAAGAGGTTCAGAATGGAAGATTGCAAACCAATTAACACTCCTATGCAAATGAGTTGCAAATTGAGAAAAGATGATGATTCAAAGTTTACAAATCAGAGGAAGTACAAGTCAATGATTGACAACTTACTTTATGTGAAAGCATCTAGACTAGATGTAATGCAGGAAGTTGGACAGGTGGCATGATTTCAAGAAGCACCACCAGAATCACATGTTCTAGCAGTGAAGATGATTTTCATATATCTCAAGGGAACAAAAGAGTTTGGATTATGGTATTCAAAAGGAAAGAATCTATCACTTATTGCCTACACAGATGCAGATTGGAAAGGTTGCATTGATGACAATCGAAGCACCAGTGGAGTGACTTTCTACTTGGGTGAGTGTTTGGTATCTTGGCTAAGAAAGAAATAATAATTAGTATCATTGTCTACAACCGAAGCAGAGTATATTGTAGCAATAACATGTTGTACACAGATTCTATGGATGAAACAAACTTTGACAGATATATAGGTTGAGAATGATGAGCCCATTCCTATATATTGTGATAATACAAGCTCTATTGGTATCTCAAAGAATCCAGTGATGCACTCCAAGACGAATCACATTCCAATAAAGTGTCAGTTTCTATGGGAATAGGTTGCAGAGAAGAACATTAGAGTTGAATATGTGGGAATAAAGGAATAGGTTGCAGATATCTTCACAAAATTGTTCCAAGGGAAGATTTTGAGTATCTTTTCCATAGATACAGAGTAATTTCTACTCCAAAATGAATGATTTACTCTTTAATATTACAGATGAAAGTGCATTCACATGAGTAATTCTTTTCCACATCGTTAATAGTCGCATTGTTGGCAAGTTCTACAGCCTATTTATAAAATCCACAGTCATGGTTCTGTATAGATATAAATGAGTATAATACTCCTAGATTCATTTCCAGATKTTTTTAAATGTTTATACAGTTTTGAAATTTCGSCAYAGACTAAGAAAACCTAAAATGCATGTGAWCTCATGACAKGTGTAAATTTACAKGATTGTACTTTCAATTCTAGCGTCTAAAATAATATATAAAAMGGGGTTCTAGATTTTCCAACTTTCAACTTCRTMGATCTTTAYGCATCTAGCATTCGTTTGCATGTTGTTGATACATACTATTTATCAATATATGATTCATATAATACATGTAAAAACATATATAATATTAACTATTTCTGTTGTAGATAGTCCACTTTCGGTTTGCTATAACGCCTATACAGTTTCCAAAATAATATCTATGTATAATATATATGTATATATATGATCCCTAAGATCCATGTTGTCTCGTATTTCTCCTCAATTCCAAGTTATACTAGAAAGGAAGTCTCCGCTAAGTGATACGATTTTCTGAAATTTAATTACAGATATACACAAACATATATA
>JZKD02S2063522.1:13436-52215 GCA_000966675.3 Picea glauca
AGGATCTGTAACACCTGGAGAGGACTCTTGGCTCATTGATAGTGGTGCATCCAAGCACATGATGGGACAAAGAAATATTCTCTCTTGTATTTCAGAGAAGAAGTTCTCTCAGAAAGTGACAGTTGGTGATGATTATTAGTATCCCATCAAGGGAGTGGGAGAATCAAACCATAAAATGAATTTAGGGAATTCATTAAAACTGAAGGACGTATATATGTACCAGGACTGAAGAGGAACCTAATCTCCATTTCATCTTTAGAGAATATTACAGAGTAATTTACACGAGCAAGTACCATACATAGGACAATTGAGGTTAGGGAAGCAGGTTTAGATAGAGTTCAGTTAGGGGGAGCAACCCCAAGGACAATTCAGTTAGGGGGAGCAGCCCTTGATGTGAAGTTACCTTTTACATTGATGTCAAAGGGGGAGAGAATCACCATATGTAGAACAAAGAGTTAGATGCTTGGAGAGATAGCATAAATTCATGTTTCTAGGGGGAGCGATGGTCACAGGGGGAGCATAAGTGATATGACTTCAGTATTGCATCAGAGTGTTGCCATCAATGCCAAAGGGGAATATTGTTGATTAATTGGGTTGGTTTTCATTGTTGTCAACCCTTGAAGCAAGTCGGGTAGACAATTTCGGTAGCCCCAACAATATGGTTAAGGGAATTCAGTTTGATTGATGTATAATGGTATGAAGTTTAATATATTTGCAGGTAAAACTATTCTAGATGGATAGTACATGTCATGCCATTTCTGAGGATATGTGGAATGCCACATAACTCCTCATGGTTAGAGAATTATGACCTTGTGAAGTTGGAGAACCCTCATGAGTTATCTAGAAGGTCAAAGAGGTCAAAATTATTCTAGAAGCTCCTAGAAGAAGTTTACTAGTCAAGTGAGTGAAACTAGGAGTTAATCATGGGTTAAGTGGTTGCAATAAGAAAATAATTAAAAATAAATTAGTTGCAACTAGAAGTGGAGATTTTACTATTTGTAGCAAAGTGGGTTAGAAGTGGACAAGTGGTTAAAAGTGGGTTAGCCCTAAAAGAAGAAAATTGGGTTAAGTTGGTTAGAAGGTAACCCCTTGAGGAAGCTACATGGAAGTATGAATAAGAGAGCAAGGCTCTCCTATTAGCACTTTTTGATCACATTGAATATGTATTATTGTGTAAGGATTATTGAAGGTACTCATTGATACATCTGAAGTTGCGCAAGTCTGAGGTGGCATGAAGAGTTGATGACGAAAGTTTTGGAATTATAGAAAATAATGAAAAAACCCTAGTTTTTTAGGTGTATGTGGGTTGTAGTGGACTAGGACACATATGTATGCGAGCTAGCAGTATAATAGGGAGCATACACGAGGAAAAATCCATAGAAACTTGAGAAGATGAAGATGTCAGGTCTTTAGATCCTGAAAGCAAGCTCCCAAGAAGGTCTACAGTGATCAGGTACATCAGATCTATCTACTATTTCAAAATGTATGTCTTATTTCTATGAGTAGTTGCATTTTGTTGTCTACATGAGAAATGGTTATGGGGGTTTGAGCATTTTCCCTAGAGAGATTAGTGGTTGCATGGGACTTTCTATATAATTCATATCTACAGAAATATAATGATGGTATAATCAATATTTATCTTTGATACATCTTGTTAGTGTGAGGCACATATTATATTTCTTGGCATATGGTTAAGGGTTTTTATGGTACATGGTTAAGAGCTTGTATTTGTGAAGTGGTTGATGTATTGAAAGGTTTTTTATCTGCAATGGTTTGATGTCTAGTTCATGTGAGGGTTATTATACTTGTTTGTGATTACACACACTTGTATGACACATGACTAGAGATATATAGATGCTTTGGGTAAAGGAAACGTATGAGAATGTATGCATAATGCATAGTGTCAGGTTGTAGGTTGATATGACAGAGGCTACATAGTGTCAAAACTTTTCAGAAGAGAGAAAATCCTATTTTTTAGAAGGAATACGTAGGTTGCAGTACATATAGGTCGCGCACATACGCAGGTTGCAATATAAATAAGGTGTGTACATATGCACACTATAGAACATACATGTAATGTATTTGTTGTTTTTGGTTGGTACATGATCAATACATGTACAAGATGATTACAGGGAAGTGGTATAGGTTGGCTACAGGTTAGTGGTACAGGTTGGTACAAGTTTACACTGGTATATCTCACAGTGACAGTGTGGCAATGGTTTCATCATTTTGACACTTATATTTCAGGGTGACAGGACAGGGAAATGATAGATGGTTATAGCCACCTTCAATTTGTAGCCAGAGAGCATAGGGGGTTGTAGCCTCCTTCTGGTTGTATCGATAGAATTGGGGAGTTTTTGCTTTCCTCAGGTTATAGCCTGAAAATATAGGGGGTTGGATCATCCTTCCAGTTGTAGCTTAAGAACAAAGGAAGTTGGTGTTTCCAATCAATGTAATTCTTAAAAGACATATAAGAAAAATCATTCCATGGGTTTCTCCCGCATTGGGTTTCCACGTAAAAACATTGGTGTACTGTGTATGTGTATGATTTTGCATTTATTCATTGTTTATTTACTCTACACTTATTGGATGATAATTAGAATATTGATCATAAAGATAAATAACACTTGCATACTATGGTTAAAAGGATTAATTTTATCTATTATTGTTTCACCCCCGCTCTCAGTAATTTAAAAATCAAAACATTCACCAAGGTTGATATACTTTATATAAGCATATAACATAACTTTTTTTTTTACTATAGATAGCTCAACTATACCTTCGTATTGTTAGATCTTCATGTAGCTTCTTCTATGCTCAACAATCTGTCACTAACGATAGATATAATCTTCCTTTTCATCTTTGGAAATAGATCCTCACTTTGTCTAAATTAAACTCCCGGGTACCCGCACTTTGTCCCACTATGGCCCGCAGATGTTTGTGGCCTTCTAGTGCTGCAACATGCAGATGTCTTCAGTGAAACCCTAGTTTTGTACCCACAGTATCGACCCTTCGAACCTGCAATTTTGTCGTTGCTTCAGACTCACTACTATATATATGTCAATGATACCTGCCCATAACATTTCAAAAAATAGACATTCAATGTGCTCAAATTAGGTATTAATGAGAGACCCTTGCTCTTTTATTTATACTCTCCAATTAGATTCCTTTGGGGTTTATATTCTAATTGTTTTACCCAACTTTCTTCTTTTAGGGCTAACCCACTTTTAACTACTTTTCCCACTTGCAACCACTTTATGCTCAAATAGTAAACTCATTGCTTCTAGTTGCAACTGATTTATTTTTAATTATTTTCTTTTTGCACCAACTTTACCCATGGTTAACTCCTAGTCACAAACACTTTGAATAGTAAACTTCTTCTACGAGTTTCTAGAATAATTCACTTCTTTGACCTTCTAGAGGCTTCTAGATAAGTCATGAGGGTTCTCCAAATTCACTAAGCCACATGTCCTCAACCATGAGGAACTACGTGACGTACCACACATCACTGAAAATGACACAACATGTGTTATCCATCTATGATAGTCTTTCCTACAAATTCATTGATCTTCATTACATTATTCCTCAACCAAACATGGGTCCCTTATCTACACTTTTGAGGCTACTGAAATTTTCTACCATTCTTTCTTCAAGGGTTGACATCAATGACAACCAACCCAATTAATCAACAAAAGGATTCTCCTATTTCAATTGTGGCCATGGTTTTACGAGTTCAAATTTGAAATGATTTTATGAGGAATGCACACTAATAGGAATGGACATTGAGGAATGGAAGTCATGGAATGCACACTCGCGTTGAGGAAACCCTTAGCATGAAACTGACTTTTTTAAATGATTTAGGGTTATATTGGTATATTTTTCTATACAACACTTATGATAAGAAAAGTAAATTAATCTTTATAGATATTACATTATTTATTACAAATAACACTTCCACAAAACTTGTCGTACATTTTTATAAGCACACTCAATATATTTGTAGAATTTATTAATAATGGACTTGCAATTTTTGAGAATTAATGAAAACTTTCCATTCTCTAAATGAGGGGAAGTACTCGGGGGTTTTCCTGACTGGGCATTGTATCTTGGAAAATAAAAAAATGATTTCTAGAATGAGTCAAGGTAATTTTGAAAGCAAAATTACAAACATTGTTGACTATAATACAAACACACACACAAAATCTCAAATTAAATGGTAAGCAAGATATCTTGCATGCATTTGAAATCAATCATAGGCGTGGGAGACTTACAAGTACTTCGAGTTTCTAAGATTCTGGGATTTGGGCAATGACTCAACATACAAGGTTAACTACATATGTGTGTTTCCAAAAATCTTGTCAAACATGGGTTTAGGGTTGTTATAATATATGTCATAGTAGCATCAATCATACACAATGGATCAAAATCCATTTTCATTCATATTCCTATGGAAACCATTCAAATGGGCTAAAGAATAAGAATTTAGGGTTTAGGTGAGGATAGGGCACATGTATAGGGCATGCATTTTATAGTGCAGGCATGTATTTGTCATTACAAATGTGTGCATATTACTCCTTACTATGTAAACATGAAATCCCATGCTTTCAACATGCAATTTCAACTTGAGATGTGCATTTTTCCCTTATAGGGTGTTCATTTTCATCCATACACTATTTTCATGTAATTTATTAAGGTTAACATACGATTACCAACACAAGGCATGGATTTTTCTTCCTAGGGCATGCATTTGTCATTTTCCCTGTTTTCATGCATTAATTTTATGCATTTTTCCTTTTGAGGGCATTCATTTTTCACCATGGGGAGTGCATAATTTATTTGAAGGAATGGATTTTTCATAAGCCTATATATCCCTGATATAATCATACCAATTTCACCATTGGGTGTGCATTTCTCTCGGTCTGGCATGCGTTTCAACAAGGTTGGTTTTAACAATTTGAGCTCTTTGTTTTACAAGAAATTTTTTACCCTTTATTCATAGTAGAATGTTTTTTATTTGAAAATTCCCAATGTGTCCTCTAAAATGCAAGCCTAAGGAATAAAATATTTTATGCCTTGTTGTAGGATGGGTATGTTACAATTTCCCACCCATTCAATCCCCATTGTTTCCATTACTGATTTTTCATGCCAACCATTTGAGAAATAGTGGAAGTATTAATTGGGTTTATGTTGTTGTATAAAACCCTAATTAAATATTCTTATAGTCTCCACATATAAAAATGCACACTCACACGTAAGAAATACATGTTTTTCTTTTAAACTTTAATTTTTGCCCTTTTGTAAAATGCACATTAGGCTTCACAAAAACGCATGCCCGAGTATTAAAACACCTCCAATTTGAGTGATTCAAGTTGTTGATGGTGTATTAGGTAATTTAAACTTGTGTACATATTTTTATTTTCATTTTCAAATATAAATGTGGATGCTCTATAAAAGAGGCAAAATCTGCCTTGTAAATTGAAAGACCAAAACAATAGAAAGTGACCTAATGGAAATGCATGCCCATGCTTCTATATAGCTTGAAATTTAGTTATAAGGGATTTGGGGTGAATATGATAACATTATAAATCTACCTATGTCACCCTAAGTGCATTTTCAAATGAAATAAGACTTCTACCTTGAACCAATATTGAAGATGTTTTTTTATAAAATTTTGGGTAATTTAATAGTCTTTCTGTAAAATGCAGATCGAGGACTCATATGACTTCCAAATTGAGTGATTCAAATTGTGGAGTTTGTATTTTATTATTTTACATCTTGTAATACATTTAGTTGTTCATTTTCAAACAACAAACCCTCTTTTGTGCATAGAGGCTAAAATTTGCCTTGTAAATGGAAAATAATGCATACAGGGAAAAATGCACAACAAATCATGAAAATTGGGCATGATGAAAAATGCATGCCCTGCCAAGAAAAATCCATGCATATATCTGGTAATTTACATGTTACACATTACAATATTATGGATATGTTGTAAACCCTAAAGACTGTATACTAGGGTGATATCTCAAGTTTTTTCCCTTTCTCTAATTTCAACAATATTGGATTTTGACCCGGTGTGAAAGGTTGGAGGATGCATGCCAACAATTAAAAAAAAAAAATTGCAAATTTTGGAAGCATGTTCCCCAATTATGAAATGTCAACCATATAGTTGTTTCCCTTCAATAGTACATTTGCCTCATTTTTTGATGTCGTTTTGATGCTTATCCAACGACCACCTGTTTAGCTTCCAACAAACTCCCTCTCCGGCTATTCGTCGAACCCCTTTCATTGTACTCTCGAAGTCCTTAAATGATTGTCGGATATATGACATACAAGACAGCCACATGGAAGCTACAAATATATTTTACGAAGAAAATGTTCGTTGCATTGAATCGTTTCTATTACGACCATCATACAATGGCGATATTGAAACACATTGATATGCCATGTGGCATTTTCCAAGAAACCATCACGAGGAAAGAAACCCTCATTTTAGTGGTGATGATGGTCATTACTATGACATATGAATGTAACTGACATTGAAAAGCCGATGGACATGCCATCCAAATTGTGACTTTATGGCTGGCGGCCTATGTCGACGTGGCGACACTCTATAATACGTAGTCGGTCGAAGATACAAGGATATGGAATTATGGTGTTGTCGAAGGTGAGACATAGGATATCTCCCAGTCCTATTGGATATGATACAGTTAGGCGTTGGAAGTTCAACGCCTGTAAAATAAAGTAATAAAAAATCAAATTGCATTGGATATAGGGAGCAGGTTGAGGCAGATGTAGATGACAATGTACTCAATATATGATGATACACACCATTAGGATTACAATTTATATTGTTGTATAAAAACCTAATTCAATATTGTTAGGCCCTCCACAACTAAAAATGAACAGTCACAGTTAAGAGATACATGTTTTTCTTTTAAATTGTAATTTATGCCCTTGTGCAGAAATGCACGCCAACCTTCACTAAATTTCACACCTAGGTATTAACACACATGCAATTTCAGTGGTTCAAGTTTGTGAGGGTGTCTAAGATAATTTTACCAGGGATGATTTTAGGGGCTAAATTTCGCTCATGGGCTAATTTTCCATGGTTTTTCCAAAAATGAGATTCACTATTTTAAAAATGATTCGCCCAAATTCTATAGGATAAATTATTTTACCATTTTTTTTTTGTAAGTTAGTTAATATATTAGAGCCTTCTTGGAAAAATTACAATCCTGTGGTCTTGCATGTCAATAATGCCCAGCTGGGAAACCATTGTTGGCACGAGTCTGAGAAAGAGTGACACTTGTCCAAACCAGAGTCTTTGTTTGTCATGCAAAAAACTATTGTGCCACCCAGGGCGACGACCTGTCTGCCAGCTAATAACTATGAAGCTTCACTGAGTGAAAGCCGACTGTAAACTAGACTGAGCTAGACATGGTAGCATGTAAATACTAGAATCAAGAAAACATAAATAGAATAAATCTAAAAACCTGGACCAAATTTTGGGCCTACAAAGGCCTCAATTTTCTTCATCTTTCCCTTGTCGCTCTCTTTAATTGCCTATCGTAGATCTTGAAGAAAGGACACCAAATTGTCCACCCTACACCATCTCTCTACATCTATCTTTTGCAAATCCTTGAGGGCTTCTTTGACGTCCTCCTGTCCCTTGGTTAGTTCACTCAGGGAGGCCATAATTTTCCCCCAGTCTGTGTATTTTTCACAGGTAAAACGAGGTTTGGAGAAGGGATGGGTGGAGGTGGCATCATCGGAGAGGTGAGAACGGGATTCAGGAGGGGGCAGTCGACGAGGAGGGGAGGCGGGAGGAGGCGGTCGATGGGGTGGAGAAGGTGGTGGAGGTGGAAAACCCAAGGAGTTTCCCATGGTATCAAACCATTCTAACCTGTAGGCATACAAATTTGAGAGAGGGGACAAATCTTGGGAAGCTTCAATAATTGGTGTAGCAGGAGCAGGTGCTACTATGGGAGCAAAGACTGGTAAGTCCGCTTCGTGAATTGGCTCGATAGGAGCATGAGCGAAGGGGGGAGGAGGAGCAATGAGAAGTGCAGGAGCTAGGGGAGTATTCACAGTGAGGAGGGAGTCAGAGTGGGGAATTTCCTTGCCTCTGGATGCATACTAGGTGACTCCTCTCCTTGATTTACCTCGCAGTCGGGGCATGGGGAGAGGTGGGGCTATCTCGGGGTGACGAGCACAGAGCCAAGTGGCCAAGGAGATCCAAAGAAAGAGAGGGAGATTTCTGAGGTTCGAGGGAGGGAGAATGAACTCGAATGTGAGGGTTGGGGTGCAATATCGATGGAGGGGGAGGCATGTGATATGACATGCAGGTCGTGAGGCTCGTGCGAAAAATTCCATCCAGAGTGTGCGAAAGGGTGGCGACCATGGAGCGTAATTGCTGAGGTGACAAGCTGGGGGGAGGGTCTCCATCGTGTGCCATCAGGCTGTTAGTCTGGCCAGGTGACCAACCCATGGCTTGTCCACCCGTGTTAACACCAAACACCCCATCCAGGGATAAATTATTTTACCTTAAAAATCGTCAAAATGCTATAAAAACTATATAAAATAATTATAAATTTGAATATTTTTAAAAATATATTGCCAAACATTTATAGTTGACATATGAAGGATTAGTAATATTCACCAAGGTTTCTACATTTTAAAATAAATTTCCATCCTTAAAATCATCCTTGAATTTTACACATGTCTACATATTTATATTTTCGTTTGCAAAAATAAAAGTGGTTTTTGTGTAAAAGGGGCAAATTCTACCTTGTAAATTGAGACACCAAAACAATAGAAAGTGACATAATGGAAATGTACACCCATGCTTCTATATAGCTCCAAATTTAGTGATCTAGGATTTTGGGTGAAGTTAATAACATTCTAATCTATATATTTCATCCAGAGTGCATTTTACAAGGACTAAGGACTTTTACCTTGAACCAAAATTCAAGACCTTTTGTAAAATGGAGGGTAAAACCATCTTACTATAAGATGCATGCCTAAGACTCATATGACCTCCAAATTGAGTGGTTCAAATTATGGAGTTTGGATTTTATCATTTTACATCTGTTCAAACTTTAGATGTGAAATTTGAAACCTAAAACCCTCTAGTGTGCGTAAAGGCTAAAAACTACCTTCTAAATGCAAAAAAAAATTCATCGAGGGAAAAAAGTATAAAAATGCATGAAAACGAGGCATGATGAAAAATGCACGCCTTTGGAAGAAAATTATATGTATGGTTTTGTTAATTTACAAGTTATAGGACCGTGGATTTTTTGTAAATCCTAAAGAGTGCATAATAGGGTGATTTGTTCCTAGAATTTAGTAAAGGGTTGAAATACACATGAATATTTGGCAAGTATGAAAAAACATTAACTAAAATGTAAAAATGGTTACTAACTACATGGGTCCATGAGCTCGATAAGGTAGGAGCTTGTATAACCACATCACACATATGCTAGTTGTTAGTTGCATTTCCATTGTGAATACTTGTTGAAATCATAGAAAACACAAGGTTATATGACTAAATATTAATAATTAAATAAATAAACAGACAAATCAACATCTACGAGACCTTGAAAGAATAAAATGTGATACCTAAATGAGAAAAATATTTGTTTCTTTTTAAGTTGTAATTTTTTCATTTGTGCAGAAATGCATGCTAGGTTAAAAAAAAATGCACGTCAGGTTTAAAAAAAATGCAGGCATAGATCTTTACACTTGCAATTTGAATGATTCAAGTTTCTAAGGGTGTCTTAGATAATGTTATAGTTGTCTACATATTTATATTTTCATATGAAAAGACAAAAGTGGTTGTTGTGTAAAAGGGTCAAATTCTACCTTGTAAACTGAGACAACAAAATAGTAGAAAGTGACCTATTGGAAATGCATACCCATGCTTCTATATAGCTCCAAATTTAGTGATCTAGGATTTGGGGTGTAGTTAATAACATCCCAAATTTCTATATTTCATCCGGAGTGCATTTTAGAAGGACTAAGAACTTCTACCTTGAACCAATATTCAAGACCTTTTGTAAAATGGAGGGTAAAACCATCTTACTGCAAAATGCACACCTAAGACTCATATGACCTCCAAATTGAGTGGTTCAAATTATGGAGTTTGGATTTTATCATTTTACATATATTTGTACTTTATATGTTCAATTTGAAACCTAAAACCCTCTAGTGTGTGTAAAGGATAAAATTTTCCTTGTAAATGAAAAAAAATACATAAAAGGAAAAGTGCATAAAAATGCATTAAAATAGGACATGATGAGAAATGCACGTCCTTGGAAGAAAAATCCATGTATAGTGTTGTTAATTTACAAGTTACAGAACTGTAGATTTTTTGTAAACCCTATAAAATGAATACTAGGGTGATTTGTGCCTAGAATTTAGTAAAGGGTTGAAATACATATGAATCTTTGGCAATTGTTCAAATAAATAACTAAAATGGAAAAATGCATACTAACTACCTGGGTCCATGAGCTTGAGGAGGAAAGAGCTTGCATATCCACATCACACATAGTCTAGTTGTTAGTTGTATTTCCATTGCGAAGACCCGCTAAAATAATCAGAAAATACAAGGTTATATGTTTTAATATTAATAATTAAATAAATAAATAGAGAAGTCAACATGTATGAGACCTAGAAAGACTAAAATGCAATACCTGAATGAGAAAAATACTTGTTCTGCTTTTAAACTATAATTTTTGCATTCGTGCATCAATGCACGCCAAACTTGAAAAACATGCACACCCATCTCTTTACACACCTGCAATTTGAATGATTCAAGTTTGTGAGGGTGTCTTAGATAATGTTATAGCTGTATACATATTTATATTTTCATTTGCAAACATAAAATTCCTTGCTGTGTAGAAGGGATAAAGTCTACCTTGTAAATTGAGACACCAAACAGTAGAAAGTGGCCTAATGGAAATGCACAACCATGCATCTATATAGCTCCAAATTTAGTGATCTAGGATTTGGGGTGGATTTAATAAAATTCCAAATCTATATATTTCATCTGTTGAGCATTTTAGAAGGAATAAGGACTTCTACCTTGAACCAAGTTTCAATACCTTTTGTAAAATGGAGGGTAACATTGTCTTGCTGTAAAATGCACACCTAAGACTCATATGACCTACAAATTGAGTGGTTCAAATTGTGGAGTTTGGATTTTATCATTTTACATCTATTCATACTTTAGATGTGAAATTTGAAACCTAAAACCCTCTACTGTCTGTAAAGGATAAAAGCTTCCTTGGAAATGCCAAAAAAATGCATAAAGGGAAAAATGCATGAACACAGAACATGATGAGAAATGGATGCCCTTGGAAGAAAAATCCATGTATGGTGTTTTTAATTTACAAGTTAGAGGATTGTCGATTTGTTGTAAACCCTATAGAATACATACTAGGGTGATTTGTGTCCAGAATTTAGTAAAGGGTTGAAATACACATGAATCTTTGGCAATTGTTCACATAAATAAATAAAATGGAAAAATGGGTACTAACTACCTAGGTCCATGAGATCGAGGAGGAAAGAGCTTGTACAACCACATCACACATAGGCTAGTTGTTAGTTTCATTTCCATTGCAAAGACCTGCTGAAATCATTAGAAAATACAAAGTTATATGACTGAATATTAATAATTAAATAAATAAATAGACAAATCAACATGTACGAGACCTATAAAGACTAAAATGCAATACCTGAATGAGAAAAATACTTGTTTTTCTTTTAAACTATACTTTATGCCCTTCTGCAGAAATGCACGCCAGGCTTCAAAAACATGCACGCCTAGGTCTTAGCACACCCACAATTTGAATGATTCAAGTTTGTGAGGGTTTCTTAGATAATGTTACACCTATATACATATTTAGATTTTCATTTGCAAATATAAAAGTGGCTGCAGTGTAAAAGGGGCAAATTCTACCTTGTAAATTGAGACACCAAAACAATAGAAAGTGACCTAATAGAAATGCATGCCTATGCTTCCATATAGCTCCAAACTTAGTCATCTTAGATTTGGAGTGAATTTAATAACATTCCAAATCTATATCTTTCATCTAGAGTGCATTTTAAAAGGACTACGGACTTATACCTTGAACCAAGATATAAGACCTTTTGTAAAATGGAGGGTAAAACCGTCTTGGTGTAAAATGCACGCCTAAGACTCATATGACCTCCAAATTGAGTGGTTCAAATTTTGGAGTTTGGATTTTATCATTTTATGTATATTCATACTTTAGATGTGAAATTTGAAACCTAAAACCCTATAGTGTGTGAAATGATAAAAGTTGCGTTGTAAATGCCAAAAAAAATGCATAAAGGGAAAAATGCATGAAAACATGGCACGATGAGAAATGCATGCCCTTGGAAGAAAAATACTTGTATGGTGTTGTTAATTTACAAGTTATAGTACTATGGCTTTGTTGTAAATACTGAATAATACATACTAGGGTGATTTGTGCCCAGAATTTAGTAAAGGTTTGAAATACACATGAATCTTTGGCAACTGTGCAAAGACACTAACTAAAATGGCAAAATGGGTACTAACTACCTACGTCTATGATATCAATGAGGCAGGAGCTTGTATATCCACATCACACATAGGATAGTTGTTAGTTTCATTTCTATTGCGAAGACCTACTGAAATCATAAGAAAATATAAGGTTATATGACTGAATATTAATATAAATAAATAAAAAGATAAATCAACATGTACGATACCTAGAAAGACTAAAATGCAATACTTGAATGAGAAATATACTTGTTTTTGTTTTAAACTATAATTTCTTTATTTGTGCAGAAATGCACGCCATGCTTCAAAAAAATGCATGCCCATGTCTTTACACACCTGAAATTTGAATGAATCAAGTTTATGAGGGTGTCTTAGATAATGTTACAACTTTCTACATATTTATATTTTCATTTGCAAACATAAAAGTGGTTGTTGTGTAAAAGAGGCAAAGTCTACCTTGTAAATTGATAGAACAAAACAACAGAAAGTGACCTAAGGGAAATGCACACCCATGCTTGTATATAGCTCCAAAGTTAGTGATATAAGGTTTGGGGTGAAGTTAATAACATTCCAAATCTATATATTTCATATGGAGTGAATTTTAAAAAGACTAAGGATTTCTAGCTTGATCCGAGATTCAAGACATCTATTCATACTTTAGTTGTGGATTCTTAAACCTAAAACCATATAGTGTGTGTCAAGGCTAAAAGTTGCCTTGTAAATGGAAAAAAAAATGCATAAAAATGCATGAAAATAGGGCATGATGAGAAATTCACTCCCTAGGAAGAAAAATCCATGTACAATGTTGTTAATTTACAAGTTACAAGTTACATGACTATGGATTTGTTGTAAATACTAAAGAATGCATAGTAGGGTGATTTGTGCCCAAAATTTATTAAAGGGTTGAAATACACATGAGTCTTTGGCAACTGTGCACACACACTAACTAAAATGAAAAAATTAGTGCTAACTACCTACATCCATGAACTCGATGAGTTAGGATCTTGTAGAGCCACATCACACATAGGGTAATTGTTAGTTGCATTTCCATTACGAAGACCTACATAAATCATCATAGAATACAATGTTATATGACTGAATAATAATTAAATAAATAAATGGAGTACATATCAACATGTACAAGACTCTATAAAGACTAGAATGGAATACTTGAATGAGGTTCTCTTGGTTTCGAGAATAATTTATTCTCTATTTAACAGGGCCAACCATGTGAAGGTGGAAGCTCATTTCGTCCCTTCTCACCCCCTTTGCATCACTCTCAACTCCCCATACCCAAACTATCTACTAGAAAGTAATTCAAAGTGGCATAGTACGATTCATGCATATAAATTAGAAAAATAAAATTTAAAGGTAAATGAAAGAAAGAGTGTGTGTACAGATATATGGTTTTGATCTGGCTTACATCATGATGCCAGATGCCATCCATTCATGAATTTTAGGGAGATATTAAGTGGTTTGATAATACCACCCCTGCGTACCAAAATGAATAAGGACATGACACATTATCAGTCGTTAATACAATGGTTTATAATTTAGGCCTCTGACCCCTTTTTATATAGCATGCACTTTCACCGACTGAAACAAACTGAGACCGTCGATATTGGATCTATATTTTTGGTTTGATCGTGTGTCTTGAATTTTCATTTCAAACCCTGTTTATTCTTTGTTTCTTGTATAAAAATATGGAAAAATATGCAGTATATAGGGTATCGAACCTAAAGTTAGGATTGAATGATAGGAAAAACTTGATTTTAATTAAACACAAATAGAGCCATTGTAAACCATTTTATATTGAACAAATAGATACAGGATCTAAATTCTCCATCTACATCAGCAATGAGGCTACATATTGAAGACCTTGTGAGGTTGATCCCTCCTTGGATGCATAGGTGGGGTCGGTCGGTCTCTCCTTGTATAGGTATGCTCCTTTGCACACTCTCCGTAATGGTAGGTGGGGTAGATCAATGCAGTGGTCAATGAGTTTGGAGTGGGCTTATTTGGTAGGGGGTTTGGTGCCATAGTGTGTTTTTTATCTTTGAATATTGTTTTTTTATATTTGTTTATTTTATATTTGTTTTATTTATTTGTTTTATTTTTTAATTGTTATTTGTTTGTAATATAATTTATATTTACTAATAGTTAAAATCAATTAGCACATGTTGAAAATGGGTTAGGAGGATATAGTTTGGTGGGTTATGAGAGAAATCAAGGTCAATGATTTCTAACCAACCAATGATACATACAAGAATATGGCATACAACTTAACAAGAAACAATTAACCCATATAAGAAAATAATTTAAAGAGAATAAATCATAGAAAATATATAATCACATACCCCAACCTACATTTCAACAATTCAATATCATTGATCTTATTCTTCATCCAATTCCAAATATATATCATTCGGTCCAAAATATGGTTCGAAATCGACATTGTAAGGATTGAGCATCATGGAAACATCATCATCAATGTCATTTTTGATAATTTCATCATTGATATGATCATCGAGAACATTTCCATATACATCTTTCTCAACTTATTTTTCTTCTTTGTCTAACACATCTACTTGCTCCTTTGGATCATCATCTTCTTCCACTACATTATACTTTACAGGCCTTCCTCTTGGATCATATCTAACAACATATGACCATCCCGCTTTACCTAGAACATCTGAGTAAAATTCCTTCTCACATTGGCTTGGAAGAATATAAATCTCAGTACTCGACTCAAGCATCCTTGTATTAATGATGGCAAATCCATTCTCAGGCTCAATAATAGTTATTACAAGATCACGTTCATTCATTCATAACATGTACCATTTGACCTCGAACATGACTAATTCAAAGGATTTAAAGACACATTCAAGTATATCATTCAAATATCCATAGTATCTATTTTAAGATACCTCTCAATGTCTGTTACTTCTAGAGGAAACATTACTGACCTAAAATATTGTAGTTATGCCACAATAAAAGGTTTTTTTCTTTTCATCCAACTTTTTGATACGAAATTTATGGCCATTGCACCACATATCCTTGTGGTGTTTCAACTACATTATTCCCAACACGTAAAAAATGCATTGTCAATTAATTAACATATTTAGAATTAGTAATTGTTTTAAGAAAATAACAGACAACATACATTAATATAATGGAAAATAAGTAAAAATTGTGGGTGAATATGCTTTCCATTTATTATTTAAATCATATGCTAAATCAATTTCCCTTTGTGTAATATTGGTATCTTGATTACGATGAGCCTCTTTAACCAATGTAGCAACCCCTTCCCATGATAACCTACCATAGAATTGCATACATTGTTCTATCCATACCTTCATCCAATATAGATTGTTTGGAATGTATAAATATAGTGAACCCCACTCTCGACCAGCTATATGAAAAAATAAAAATTCATGAATAATTAGGTACCATGCCAAAGCTTAATAATTGATGGAAGAATAAAAAATAAATAGGTACGATATATATAAAACTGAATAAACAAAAGTATTCTAGATCTCCGCAATCTAATTACCTTTCACTTTGCTCATTCTACCTTTCCCCGACAATACCTCCCTTTCAAATTTGTTGATGGATTTGACATCCAAAATGACATTCACATTCATATTTGCTACTAATTTAGGAATATATTGACTAATATACACCAAGGATTGATATACCATATAACCCTCCACCATAGAACCCTTAGGACGTGCTCTTTTTATAACAAAGACTTTTAATGATTTCAAATGCCTCTCTACCATCCACATTGACCTTGTGTGTATAGGTCCACAAATTTCAATCTCCTCAACTTGGTGTATGAGGTAGTGTTCTTGTGCATTGAAACGTGTTGGAGGTAGGTACTTTTGCATTTCACACATTAGGCGAGGAAGATCTCTCTTCCAATACCTTATATCTTCTTTATGGATTTATTTAGAAGATAACTGCTTACGCATAATGCAAGAAAATGAATGCAATTTTAAGTGTATACATTTCAAGTAAAACACATGTGAACAAGTTATGCAATGAATATTTTTTGTAGAAATTGTTACTTACCTCATGTATTTTCCAAGATCATATATGACTTGTTTTATGTTGTTGTCAAAGTTGTCTGGAATAGATAGAAGTAGAACATACTGTAACAAAAAATGAATCATTATAAACATTAGAGGTAAAACATATTGTAAAAAAAAGTAAACAAAAAAATACCAAAAAGATGTATACCATTATAGAAATATAACAAAATAATTATCTTAATCAAGGTATTCCAGTCATGAGTTTTTACCCCACCAAATTCACCTTTCTTTGTTAATATATTATTTATGTTTGAATCAAATCCCGTGTGAAATTTAATTTTCCTGATGACCTCTTTTACAACATTTCTTTCCTACTCTGTAAATAACCATGGGACACTATCTCGATGTCCATCGCTATTTGAATTAATCACATTTTTCATTGCATGATTGGCTTCCTAAATGTCACTACAAATTTTACCAATTTTTTCTTTGTCACTCCTTCCATCTAAGATTATCCATAATTTTTATGTTACATTCTTCCCGATATGCATTGTATCAAATAAATGAGCTATTTGTAGGTGCTCATAGTAGGGAAACTTGTTGAATTGTATAGGGTATGTTTTCATTCCTCTTGGAAGCCCATTAATTCCTTGACAACATTTATGAATAATAAATGAGATTACAACAATAATTGTTAGATACAATCAACCTATTTCAATACAAATTAAAATTATAAATCATTAATATATATGATACATAGACTAATTGCTTACCTTGACAATTTCTATTATATTCCAACTTCCATAGTTGAGGTGTCATTCTTCGTGGTTTTATTCTAGTCTCTTCTTTGAAATTGAAAAGTTGTTTTTTTTTGTAGTTCAATACCTATGGTTCTTAAGGAGGAAGTTCCTATACTCATCAAACACATCCTTTCCTAAAATTCTTGAGTGAAAATATTTCATCCTAGGACCATATACTAGACATGCAAATTTACCCTTGGTTTGTATGCCTACAACATATGGATTACTGCCAATATCAATTATATACCAAGGAATTATTAAAACAAAATGCATGATATTTTAAAATATATGTATATACTATTAAAGTGGAGTAGTACATTACATACCAAAAAAATGTTTTAGCCTTGGTGCATCATTAATTGTCCATGTAAGTATTCGATGGAATTGAAATTTCTTTTTCCCTATTGGTATAGATATGTCGTACATAGTGGTGCCAACCGATAACTTTAGTAGCTCATCGATAAGAAGCTCAATATATACATTCACATCTTTAACTTGGTACTTACCTAATTGATTTAAAATAAACATCATTACTACTTTGTGTATATGTATATATAAGAAATTATGCAACAAACAAGACAAATGAAATGTCGTGTTCAAAAATTTATTGTAAACAAATACTTGGAACAATCATTGCCAACATTGTGTGATTCCTCTTTATTGACATCCAAGAAGGAAGGTTATTGTTTATAACAAAAATAGGCCACATTGATTAAATAGACCTGAGATCACCAAATGGATTGACACCATCAACTGCTAATGAAAGCCTAACATTAAAAGGTTCTTCCTTAAAAATTGGCCATCTTTATTTGATGTTCCTAAATGCATAACCATTTGCAGGAATTCAAAGAACACCATCTTCACTTATGTTTTGTGCATTGTAAACCATAAATTGTGCTATGCTTTGGCACCTGAACATTTGTTGCAAACATGGAATTATGGAAATATGACGAAGAACCTTGCAAGGCACGTTTTGTGTTACTTGATCGGTTCAATATATACTAATTTGACATTGCATACATTTTGTTTCTAATGAATATTGTCCATAATGAATAATATGATTATTAGGACATGCATCAATATCTTGGTACTCCATTCCAATATATTTTATAATCATAGACAATTATCGGTATGTGTTAGGTAAAGTATATGATGATGGTAAGATAAATTCACCTAACAATCTACAATGAAAAATATAACTAGTTAATGTAAAGAATATTAATATTAAATATTGCATCCTTATAATTTACACATTAATTAATAACTCTAAGAATAGAGAAAAAAAACAAAAATAGACCTTTTATGTATATGTCATGAATTATATTACTTACCTTAGGATCTAGGTGAGACAAGTGTTTGACAAACCATTCAATACCTTCAAGTTAACCAACAACACTATAGAAGAGAGAATATTTGTCTTGGAGCCTTAGTAAAGGGGTTGTTGTGACTTCTCAATCAGATGTACATCATGAATATCATGAAAATTTTCATCCATTGGAGAAAGGGTGTCTTGGATCAATCTATTTATACCATCATTCTCAGCTGTACCATTATAAGTGTCATGTTCTTGCATGGGAATAACTTGATCTCAAATATTCACTCCATTTTCCTCATTGTGTACAACAAGATTTCTACTACTACTTGGCACATTCCCAAGATTACACTAAGGATTCCCTTTATTTATAATTACAATCAATAAAATGATATTAGTGTATGTAATGAATATTGAAAGGATATAAATTTCTATGAATACAATCAATACAAAAAAATATAACAAGTACTAACTTACCAAGGAATGATATTCATACCCCCTTCAATGTCTCCAAACTATCTACAATGCCTTTCAGTTGTTGTTGTTAAAATTATTCTTCTATTGAACCCATTCATTGATTGCAAGGGAAATAACATTTCCTATCACCCTTTGCTTCCAATGTCGAAAATAAACTTTGAAGCGTCCTATCATTTTCCTCTAGAGCAATGTTATATGGAATTGTAATTTAATGTTACAACAAAATCCAATGAAGCAACATAAGTACAATATATGAATATATGCTACCAATTTCACACATGTAAATGCATTTTATAGGCCAAAAAACATAATACACATAATAGAGAGGAAGAGGAGCTATGACCCCATGTGAGAGGAATTAAAGGAAAGAGAAACAGTTATATGGTTCACATTTCGTCAAAAAGTTGGGGAACATCCTTCCAACATTTGTAAACATTTTTGTTAAATGGTTGACATGCATCCTCCAACCTTTCACACTAGGTCAAAATCCAATATTGTAGAAATTAAGGAAAGGGAAAAAACTTGAGATATCACCCTAGTATACAGTGTTTAGGGTTTACAACATATCCATAGTCCCATAACTTGTAAAATGTAAATTACCAACTACATGCATGGATTTTTCTTTTAAGGGCATGCATTTTTCATCATGCCCTTTTTTCATGATTTGTTATGCATTTTTTCCTTTATGCATTATTTTCCATTTACAAGGCAAAAGTAGTTTTTTAGCTTGAGTTTCTTAGTTCCCTTTTTGCAAAATTTTGTAGAATTTAACTTAGAAATTTGTGTAGATTTTCACTAACAACCAAAGACACTCTTAAAGTGTTTTTTGGTTATCTTGTGTACTCTTTTGCTTGTTGTTTTGTGCAGGTCATTGAATAAACAAGAGGAAATTCTGCCAAAATTCGGCGGATTAGGAGCATTTGGGATTTCCAAAAGCACCCTATACCTTGCTAAGGAATTTTGTAACTTGTAAAACCTTTATTCATTGTTATAAGGATCCTAAGCCCCTTTTGAAAAAGATCTAAAGACTAGAAAAAGAGCACCTGTAACCGAGTTAATAAAATAAGTGAGCCAAGAGAAGCCTCACTCTTTGTTTTCCCCTTAAGGGGGGCTTGGTGTTGTGATTTTTTTTGGAATTTATTTCATTCAGTTCTTTTTCCTTTGCATAAAGTTCAAACTATCTCACATTAAGCAATAAAGTTAAATCAAATCTAAATTAGATTTCCTTTTGCAAAGTAGAACACTAATTGCTAAATTAGTTTTATTTTCTGCAATTTCAATTTTGCAAATAAACCATCCCCTCAGCTCCTCGAAAGAGGACTGGTCAGTGTGGATTAGTAATTAGTCTCACATTTCAAATTCCAGTACTTAACTTGTTTAAAATAAACAAATTCCCCTCAGCTCTCAGTGCAGTTCCTGACCCTTCCAGTTGCAAGCTAGTCTCGATCTGCTAGAAGTAAGTTTCATACACGTTGTCCTGGTCAGTGGTTGATAGATTAATTAGGACAATCTCTAAAGTAGTTATCTTAATGTGCGGGAAAATGCCTTGAAGTGACTTGCGAAGTAAGGCGAGCCCTCCCGGGACCTAGCTTACCACCTTGAGTATGTCTTGATTTTCTTGGATTATGTTTTCCTTCCATTATCACATCTATGATTTTGTCTTGGAAAGGAAGAATTGAATTCATTTATTCTTTTAGTAATCTCTTGTAATAAAATTTTTTCATTCAGAATATTTATAAAGAGAAGAAATTGGAAAATTTGTAGTTCATGATTGTTTGGAATTTTGTTCATTTGGAATTAAGAAATTGCAATTGGTAGCTTATTGTACTTCAAAAGACATACCTTCTCCCTACTGTAAATAGAGTTCATTGAATTGAAAATTTCACATTCATCTCTTTTCGCATTCTATTGGGTCAAGGTCACAACATCAACAGTTTCATTTCTGTCTCCTTTTTGAGTAAGCAAAAGCCTCTAAAACACAAATATAAATTTAAAATTTATTAGTAACTTTTATTTTCTAGGGATCTTTTTCACCAACATTGGCTAGGATAGCGCTTTGGAATAGGTTGTAAGGCACACTCTCCAAAGCAACAAAACACATAATAGTACTTTGTGATAGGGAGAGTTCAAATCCAATTGCTACATTTTGTCCTGGGAAGCCCTTCTCACAAAAGGGTCAAACCTGAGGTCGCATTAAGACTAGTAGAGTTACTCACCCTACTTTGTTGGTCTTGGTGTAGAGATTGCGCGTATTATGGGGGTCTCTTAAAGGTATACCCACAATGATGAGTGGAATCCTTTCGAGTTGATTTCGGGCTAGACACCCTACCTTTGCGCGTGGATCGAACTGTCGACTGCCTCCCTAGGAATTACTGTTGTAGTGGCTAACCTTAGTAGCCTATATGTTTAGGGTCTTTACACAAGGTGACTATGAAGGGGAAAGTCTTCACGGTACCTGGAATCAATGTTGGCCAAACTCACTCGGGCTCCTAGGAGGGTATACCCACGATTATGTGTGGGAGTTTGCACCAGGTTGTAAGTCCGTTAAGCAGGTCATCAATGTAACTTTTCCACCCGCTTATCCTATCCCCTTCTTGTCTTGATTTTGTGATGTTGGATTTCAGCACCAACTAGTGACTTCGAAAAAAGAATGTTTGTTTGCTTGGTTTGATTCCTAGATTTTATTAGTGAGTGTTGTTTGTTTCCTCTAGTCGGCCATAAATTTCTTTCATTATTTACTTAGCTTGAGCAACATTAGCCTTCGTCGTTCACGTAGGATGAAAGGGATACCCCCGGAAGATCCGAAAGGTTACCAACCCTTGCCTTCTAACTCACCAAAAGGATCTCTAGAGGGAGTAGTCAACAACGAGGTAACTTCTGAAGTTGGAAGCACACACTCTTTAGAAGGATTTTGAATTGTTTCAGACTCTTTAGAGGCTTTCAGACTCCCCCCTCTTAGAACAGATGCACGTATACTTCGCATGAACTCGTCTAGATAAATTGTTGTTGTTGATAATACTTAAGTACCTACCGGACCTAACGTAGGATCTGTAGTAGAGGATCCACTTTTTCAGAGTGAATCACTTAGGACCCCAACTCACACTACTGGAAATTCCATTCCTAGTTTCTTTCCTTTGACAGTGTGTGACCTTTATGGTAACCTAGGAGTGAGTCCTGATCAACCTATGCCATCACAAGTGCCTGGGACGTCTGTTACCTATACAATACCCTTAGACCACTTTATTGGTACTACCAGTAGTGTCACTATTGTTTTAGACCAATTGGTGATTGGTTCTCACTCGATTCCTACTCTTTAGATGACTCATTCTACTATGGTTCCACAAGCTACCATGATTCCTGCCAAAAATTTGGTTATCTCCCAAGCTCTAATTGGGACACCACTTACATCTAGAAAAAATCCATCACTTCCCCCTGGGTATAGAGCTCTGAATACTTTCGTTGCTATCCCTACCCAGGTTCCATCCGAAGGTTCTGGACTTTTCATTCCTCCTTGGTATAACGTTGTTGTTGTTTTTGTTCCTACACCTTCCCAGGTTCTCTCCGGAGGGTCTTATTTTCCTCCTCCACCTTTGCTTTGAGGATCTGGCCCTAGTGGCTCCAATTCGCTTGGAGGCACTAGTCTTTCTATCACTTATGTTTTCTAGATTCCTATTAAAGGTCAACCTCAAGATAGGGGACAACCTCAATTTGGGGGGCAACCTCATATTGGGGCACAACCTCAACTTGGGGGGCAACCTCAATTTGGGGGACAACCTTAGATTAGGGAACAACATCAACTTGGGGGGCAACCTCGAGTTGGAGTCCACAACCCACTATATGGACAGAACGCACCTATGGTACCATATCTACCTTGGAATCTTCCTTTCCAAGGAAATCCACAACTGTCTGGGGGACAACATCCTCAAGTTAACTCTTTTGTGCCCCCTAACCTCATTCAACCATATCCAAGTTCCTTGAATCCCAATTAGGGTCTGAATGTTCAACCTAGTGTTCCTTTTCAAGGGAACCCTCCTAATCAATCCAACCCTATGGGATATGTTCCTCAAAATCCTCCACAACCGAATCTGTCAAGACTATCTCCTTATTTGCAGACTGCTTATGGTCCTACTGGTATACCCACGGGGATTCCTCCTCAAAACTACCAGTTTCCACAAGTGAACCGACAGTTGTCTTTCCTGTCCACTTTGGATTTACCTGATCTGTCTAGGATTTTGAATGATCCTATCTTACATTCTCCTTATTGGCCCGTTATATCGGCCAAGTTACCGTCCAACATTCCTAAATTTGACGGTCAAGCAGGAGAAGATTTGAATAATCATGTTATGACTTTTCCAACGAACTCTCACAGGTTCGGAAACAAAATGGTACATCGAGTTACCGCGAGGTTTCCTCAATTACTTTAACACCCTAGCTATGACCTTTTTAACACATTACCAGTTGTCGATTCAATACGAGACAGGAACCACAATTTTGATCTCTTTCAAATAATTCTCGTCCACTCATATTTCTGATCACATCCATGAGTGGAGTAGGAGAAGACAACTAATCAAAGTTCCCCTTCCTAATAAATTATTGTCCGAGTGGTTTACCAAATCACTCATTGTACCTATTCCTCATGATGTCACCATGGGTGGTGTTGTCACTGAAGAGTAGGCAATTAGTCGTCCTCAGTATCTCGATCTCGTTTATTTGAAAACGGGAACACTTTACGATTTGATCCCTGACGCTCCTCATCCTTCCATAAAGCCTACCCCAAAACCTCCAGTAGCTTCTCATGCTATTGATGGTGTGATTGTCACCTTCCATGCTGAGACCCAGTTGACACAAGTCGATCACACTAATCCCAAATCTAATAATTCTAATGCACAAAATACTCCTACTCCTACTCCTTCCACCGGTAAGACTACCAAAGTTAATTATGTTCAATCTTCACCTACCGAAAAGAATCAAAATAAAAAGAAAGGGAAGGGTAAGAACAAGGAGGACAAGAATAATAATCCACAATCTGATAAATCCAAAACGAAAACCGTTTATGAGAAAGACAAACATAAGCCTCGTTACCCCTGCTTGATTTGTGGTGATGATCATTACACGGAAGATTGTCCAAGACACATTGAGGTTACTAAGTTCCTCCAAGGGAGCGGAAAACCTCCTACACTTGGTGTTTTGTCACAACCTTTCCCTTCTCAACAGCAAGCCCAACTGGTCATTCATGACCAAGCTACTCCTTCTACCTCTTCCTATGTCCTTATGTGTACTAGAGATTTTAAAAAGAATGAAGTTGCAGTCGCAACTCGAGCCAAGGATTACTCTCTGTTAAAAGAGAAAGTTGATGATATACTACCTTCGTTGGTTCAATATTCTCCTTCAACTTCACCTCCAAACGGTCCTCTTCATCTCGAAAGACTGGGTCTCGATACAATCCTTCGCCCTCTTCCCAAGGGCGTTGTTCGAAAGTCTGCGTTCAATCCTCGTGCACGTGCTGCACAAAACTACAGCATTGTAGAAGATCATGCGCAAGCACCCTCTGCGATGTCATCTCTCGAAGTCCTTCAAAGTTGTCCTGCTCAACGGAAGGCACTGTTAAAGGCCATCGGTGGAATTGATCGCATGGATACTAATTTAATAATCTTTGACTTGAAAGATCACATTCCAAGGCTTCCTCCTTAGTTAGCATTTCAGATCCAGGTTGTTGTCGAAAACAAGAATATTTGTAGAACTGTTATTGACAAAGGAGCCTCGACTTGCGTTATGTCTGTTACTTGTTGGAAAGTCATTGGCTCTCCTACCCTCACTGAATCACACAATACACTTAAGAATTTTAATGGTACAGGCTTTAAACCCTACGATGTTCTTCCCTCATTGTCTATTACGTTGGAAGGTAAATCGGTCAATGTAGAGGTTGAGGTCTTGGATGCACCTCTTGATTATAACCTTTTACTTGGTCATAGTTGGATTGATTCCATGCATGCAGTCGTGCCTACCCTTTTCCGCGTGGTACGTTTCCCACACCAAGGAAAGGTCATTACTGTTGACCAGCTGGCCTTTTTGAATTTCGATTCCCATACTAGCAACGTTCCTCTCATCTCAAAGACACCCCCTGGTTACAAGAATGGCGGAGTGGGTCTTCTTAAAGATTCAACTTTGATGGGTAATTTTCCAATCCCACCACCCGATATTCTCCCTCCTTTTGTTGCCTCTATTAACATGATATCCACCACCATTCGTGAAACCCTTGCGTCATATATCCCATGGGTAGTACCTAGCTCTAGTGATTACCCTCGTTACGACGACAAGATGCCTTTAAGTCCGGTCGAATCTGCTTACCAAGTTATTCAATCGACAACCCCCTCCTCTCCTCTTTGTGATTCATCTCCGGATCCATTTCACATGATCTTTCCTACTTATGAGATGATCATGTCAGTCATGTCTATGGAAGACACTCCCTAGGATGATGGGCATCATCGCTCCATTCTCTTTCTAGAACATGACACCATAGAGAGTTATCAACAGATTTCAACTCCGTCGACCATTGTTGTTGTTTCTTCCGTTCCTGAGTCAATGCACGATGTTTTGTATGAAGGGAACTTGAGCAAAATTTAACCTACCATCCCTCTCGACATATCCATTAAACCCGGAGTCATGGAGAATGTTCATATCAGAGACTTATGTTCTACTGATGAGGTCCACACATACAAATCCCTTTTCCAAGAATTCTGCGAAGTTTTCTCTTGGAGCTACGAAGAGATGCCAGGCATTGATCCTAATATCATTGTGCACAAGATTAAGACATAACCAAACGCTAAACCCGTTCGGTAGAGACTTCACCCAATGCACCCATGCAAAGCTGCTGCTATCAAGCTTGAAGTTGAAAAACTTCTTAAAGCTGGCTTTATTTATCAAGTGGCTTTGACTGATTGGGTATCCAATCTAGTTCCGATGAATAAGAAACAAGGTATCATCCATGTTTGTGTATATTATAGGGACATAAATAAGGCTTGTCCTAAGGAAAATTTCCGACCCCTTTCATTGACCAGATTGTCGATGATTGCACTGGCAATGAAATGTTCTCTTTAATGGATGGTTTCTCTGGCTATAATCAAATCAATATTTTACCTGCGGACCAACACAAGACCACTTTTATTTTCCCTTGGGGGATCTTCACCTACCAAAAATTACCCTTTGGTCTCAAGAATGTTGGCGCGACTTTTCGGCGTGTTATTTCTTATGCTTTCCATGATATTAAGCACATCGTGCAACCTTATCTTGATGATCTACCAGTGCATTCCATGCATCGCCAAGATCAACTGGTGCATTTGAGGGCCATTTTCGTGCATTGTCGTTATTATCGTATCCTCTTAAACCCACACAAATGCATTTTTTGTTTGGAGTCTGGTCAATTGCTTGGTTTTATTGTGTCGATACACAAGATTCACATAGACCCCTTAGGATATCCTTAATCTACCTCCTCCTTCCACTTTACGCTAGCTCCAAAGTTTGCAAGGGAAGGCAATTTTTTTACGTCTTTTCATCCCCAATTACGCTGAAATGATGAAAGGATTCACTTGGTTACTCAATAAAGGTTACGAGTTTGTATGGGACAATACTACAAACAAATCCTTTGAAGCTTTGAAACTTGCCTTAACCCGTACAACATTATTGTTTCCCCCTGACTATAGCCTGGATTACTTCCTCTATTTAGTTACTTTGGATTCTACCATTGCCATGGTATTAGTCCAAGAGGATGATTCACATGAAGAACATGTGATATACTATTTGAGTCGGAGTCTTACGAACACCAAGACCAAATACCTGCATGTGGAGAAACTGGCCTTGGCAGTCATTCAAGTTGTCCAATGTTTTCGACATTATATCCTATCACGCAGGACCACTTTTATTTCTGATTGTAACCCTATGCAACATATCCTCACCCGACAACTGCTAGGGGGAAAGTACTCCAAATGAATAGTTATTATTCAGGAATTTGACTTAGAGTTTGAACGTGTGAAGTCTAAGAAATCTTTGGTTTTCACTGAACTGATATGTGACCTTCCCGCCACTGAGACAAAATGTGGCAAAGGATTCCTTACCCGACGAATCCCTTTTTCTGATCAGTTCTAACGACGTATGGTATGGAGATATCATTATCTATCTCCAGAGTTAAACTTTTTGGCCCGATCTATCTAGTATAGATCGTCATCGTATATGGTATCAAGCCTGCCAATATATCATTCTTGGTGATACTCTTTACCGCAACAGTGTTGATTCCATTTTTCAACAATGTCTCACTTACGATGAAGCTGAGAAAGATTTGAATGATTGTCACTTTGGAGCATGTGGCGGTCATATGTCTAGATATGCCACTACCCAAAATATCTTTCTGGCCTTCTTTGTTTAAGGACTGCAACACTGCTATTCAGAAATGCCATGCTTGCCAAACTTATAATAACAAGATAAGATCTCATCCTGCTCCATTACATCCTGTAGTTTCCGTTAGTCCATTTGCCAACTGTGGCATTGACTTCATGACGTGTAACCCTCACTCGACTGGGGGGGGGCATGGATACATCATTGTAGTTGTGGATTACTTCACTAAATCGACCAAGGCGATGCCTACATTTGATAACACCGGAAAAACTACAACATTGTTCATATTCAATCATATCATTACTCGGTTTGGTATCCCTCAAGCTATCATTAGTGATCACGGTAGTCATTTTCGGAATTTTATGATGTCTGAACTTACTGAAAAGTTGGGTGTTCATCATGAAAACTCAACCCCCTATTATCCGCAAGCCAATAGCGAGGTTGAAGCAATCAATAAAGTTCTCATTACTATGCTTTGATGGATGATAGGAATTCACAACACAACCTGGCACATGATGTTGTTCTCAGCATTATGGGCCTATCTGACATTTGTTAAGTCTACCATGGGATTTACACCTTTCCAGCTAGTTTATGGTATCGAAGCTATCTTTATGATTCAATGTGAAATACCATCTTTGAAACTGGTCGTGGAACTTCTCCCCAATACCTCTGTCGAAGAAGAACGTCTTTTGTATTTAATGCAATTAGAAAAAACTCATCGCGATACCGCCCTAGTTATTGAAACTCAGAAAAAACATGTCAAAGCCCAATACGAAAAGCATGTCAAGCCACACATTTTTCCTAAAGGGGATCTAGTTCTCCTCTATGAGCAGGATCGTGATTTGCTAGGGGTCGGTAAATTCAATGCCATGTGGTGAGGTCCTTACATCGTCAAATGTGTGTTGGAGAAGGGAGCTTATGAGCTAGTCGATTATGATGGAATTCCTTTGAGTGAGCCCTGAAATGGGCTTTACTTAAAGAGGTACTATTCTTAAGTCATGTTTGCATGAGTGCTTGTACTTTTAGTGTATCATACTCTTGTGTGATTTTTCGTTGTTTTGTTTTGACCTTCAGCTGCTGACCTTGCATTGTTCTTGGTTTCCATATGTCGGTGTCTTCCCTACCCTACATTGGCTTCGTTGATGGCGCTAGTCGTAGTACTCATAACTTAGCATCTGTTGCTTGGGCAATTTACGCACCGACAGATGAATTGGTCAGTCTACATGGTGTTTTTTGAAACTGGTCATGGAACTTCTCCCCAATAACTCTGCCGAAGAAGAACATATTTTGTATTTAATACAATTAGATGAAACTCGTCGCGATGTCACCCTAGTTATTGAAACTCAGAAGAAACATGTCAAAGCCCAATACGACAAGCATGTCAAGCCACATTTTTTTTTTGAAGGGGATCTAGTTCTCCTCTACGAGCAGGATCATGATTTGCTAGGGGCCTATAAATTCGAGTCCATGTGGTGAGGTCCTTACATCGTCAAACGTGTGTTGGAGAAGGGATCCTATGAGCTAATCGATTATGATGGAATCCCTTTTAGTGAGCCCCGAAATGGGGTTTACTTAAAGAAGTACTATGCTTAAGTCATTTTTGCATGAGTGCTTGTACTTTTAGTGTATCATACTCTTGTGTGCTTTTTCGTTGTTTGGTTTCAACCTTTATCTTCTAACCTTACGTTGTGCATGGTTTCCAGATTTCGGTGTCTTTGCTACCCTACATTGGCTTCGTTGATGGATCTAGTCGTAGTACTCAGAACTTAGCATCTGTTGCTTGGGCAATTTACGCACCGACAAATGAATTAGTTAGTCTAATTGGTTAGTCTACAGGTAAGCTTGTAAGATAAGAATTCTAGAGGCAAGGCTTACCGAAAATTTGTCATCTTGAGGAAGTTTTGACTTAGTGTTCCTTGACAACGGCACCAAAATGTTATCGCGCAGTTTGTAGCAAGGATAAAAAGATATCAAATGGAGATTCAAACTGGTGTAACAGGAACCAATCCCACCCAATGTCACCACAATGGGATAGTTCTTTCTATTTAGGGTGGTAAGGCCCAGGGGAGATGTCCCCAGTGACCTGCGGTTTTGAGAAGGCAAAGGATTACAGGATAAAGTAGTTATTCCCCCCTCACAAGTCACCACCGAGCACATAGTTTGGCCAAAGGCTAATAATAAAGTAAAACCCCCAAAGAGATACACCTGCCTAGAACAAAGAAACAATAAAATGGTATATGCAAGATTTGGTCAATGGGTTAGTACTTTATGTAAATTGATGACTATTTGATACACTTATAAGAAATTGATAATAAATATTGACGAAGTCAATGTTTATAAATGGCAATGAAAATTATGTCACTTCACCAATAAATGTTGGAACAATATGGCATTCAATGTAATAAATCAACACTTCATTCAATTTATGCCTTTAATCACCATTTAATTGCTCATAAAGTAAAACGTTTGCTGCACCAATGATGTAATAGATAGGGATGACGACAACAATAGGGTTAGAAGGTTAGTGTTAGGCTAGGGTTAGTGAAGTTAGGGTTTGATTCAAAGTGTTGAGAGTTTTTTGTGATCAAGTTTACTTCAACGCATGAGGTATTTAGATTAGTGCCTTAGGGTTAATGGAGTCAAGTAGTGTAAGACACAAGAGCTAAAGGAGGCAAAGGTAGGTAGGTCAAGGACTAGAAGGAGGGAATTTGGAGTGTTTCTAGAGCAAGGCCCCAAAGTCAAAACCCTATGAGAGAGAGGCTCACCTTGGTGTAGGTAAACTTGGCCTCGGTGCTCTCTCCTCCTTCCTTAACTCAATGGCAAAAACAACTAGCTGAAAGATGAAATATAAAACCAAGACTAGAGGGTTTGATGAAACAAAGTGTTGCTACAACAAGGCTCTTTCAGCAAACCCTAGAGAAAATTGGCCCAAAGTGTAGTAGACCTAGGCTTAAGGTGTATCTCTCTTATTAGCTTATAGATAGTACAGCTAGCAATAAATGAAGAAAAAATAAAGGGAGTGTAGCAATGGCTAGGCTCTCTCCTTCTTTAATGGCTGAAAATTTTCTCTCAATGGGGACATGAGACAAGGACCTACTTGTGTTCTTCTCACCTAGGGTTTTTTTCAACAAAAACATAAACATATGCAAGAAATTAAACTACAACCATTCATTCAAGAAGTTTTGCAAAAAAATACTTACAATTCACCAAGAAGAAGCAATGCGAACCCTAGTTGTAACACCTTCCATTAAGAGAAATGCCAAAAATGCCAAAATAATCCTCCTTCAACAAGTGTGCATCACTAAATCAGCCAATAACCAAAGAGAGGGCACAAATTTCAGACCTCCTTATAGAGTCAGTAAGTTATGATGAAAAAATGAAGGTAAAAATCCTTCATTTATACGGTATCATAACCTAAATTTACATTTTAGGTCATGTAAAAGGACGACAATGCCAAAATACTAAAATCATATAGTTTTATATTAAAATGTTAATTTAAAACCCTAATCAAGCTGAAAAGAGAATAAAATCCCCTCAATGGGAGACATTAACCCCTTTTAGGGAAAATGGGGCATCCTGGAGAAAAACATTAGCCCTCCTTGGGCTTCTCCAACCTGCCACATGTGCCAATAATGCCCAGTCTACCTCCCAAGACATCCAATAGGCTGGATGAAATCATGGTCATCAAGGGTGACGTCACAGGCCTTCAAAGGCCAACGTTCCACTGAAAGAGGGTCAATCCCCGTAGGTCAAGCTCTGCCAAAGTGCCTCCGGTGGAACATCCTCTTCTTCCCTGGTGCAAAGCCCTTGATCCATCCTTGTCTTGTCTCTACCCCCTGATGGGGTCTCAACATCCATCTGATGGGCTCTTCAGCCCCATGGAGGTCCGAACTGATCATCTCCCCATGTGTATCGATCCAAATGGTACCTGTCCATTGGGCATGGTCCTGCACATCAAAAGCTATGCCCTCCATGGGCTCATCAGTCACAAGGATCATAACAATGTCAATCACATTCCATCATCAATATTATTAAACATGTGCATAAAATCCCTAATAAATCAGTTAATAGCTCAAAGACGTTACACAAAACTGCAATACAAGTCTAGAGAAAAGGACAAGGTGTCATATTGGGCCAGTGTCCATTGGAAAAGGAAAGTTCCCGGAAGAGAACTCATCCAAGCCATGTAAGTGGGTGATGTGGTCAGGGGATGTCCAAGCATCTGGGTGCAATGAGGGTCAAGGATGCAAGAAAAATTACCTGTGGGTGCCTTTGTAGAAGGCGAGTTGTACCTGTCTTGGATGCAATTTTTCCAAGCCCATTCTTGCCTCTTATTCTTATTCTTTTTGTTTTTTATCTTTTATTGTTTTTCTTTTTGCTCAAGGGATAATCAGGGGACACTGCCCTAGCATGGTGAGTTATGGTGATAGAATTACCCACAAGTACTTTCACAAAAATGAGAAGGTTGGCTCATGATGAGACCCCCTTTCCCTTGGCAATGCAACCAAGAGCCACTTCCCTGGCATGGTAACCAGCTGGTGGAAATGTCATACTGCTAGGTACCCATGGAACTAATAGGTTGGCTCATGATGAGACCCCCTATCCTCTGGTTAGGTCTTGTTTTATCATTTTTTCGGGTCCCTCTTGTTTCTTGCCGAGAAGATTTTTATTGCTTTCTTGGGGATCCCTGGGCGAAGCATCTCGAGGTTTTATTCTTAGGATTTTATATTTTACCAGCTTGCTTTTGCCTTCTGGGCCTTTAGCCCCTTCTTCCCACAAGATAAGATGCAGTCCTTAAAATAGGTCAACCCAATGCTCGGACAAGTGGAATGGGATAAGTGAGTGGGAAACAAGATGGAACCGTGGTGCTATGATGGAAGCGGACGATGGATTTTCAGAAATCCCCCAGTGGAAAACCCAAACCTATAGACACAGGCTTGCTAGGGCACCCTATCAATCCCCCCAAGCATGGTCAAGTGGGAAAGTGTAAGATCCAAGCAATTGTTAGAAATAAAAGGAATCATATGCATACATTCAATGGTTTTGATGATCAAAGTGACACATACCATGATACCTGGAGTAATTACCTCATGGAGCAAGAACCTTCTCTGACAGAGGACCAAGCAGATGGTGATGGATGTTGCTGCTACTAACAAGATGAAGATGATGGAAGAAAGAAAAGGTGGGCCCTCCATTTCCATGCTAAAGTCAATCCTGCTCTTGGTACTCCATGTCTAGGACCTGTGGGCCTTGAGACATGATCTCCTAGTTATCCCTAAAAGTGGGGGATAACATCTGGCTCCAACTCGGGGACATGTGCTCACCGTAGAGCGCATGAGAAACTCAGCATCTATGGCATAACCTATTGACCTGATCGATCTCAATAGAAGCATCAATATCAAAATTGGGGTGGCAATGCCACCCCAACATAGATATATATATATACATAGACTGAAATAAAACAATCAATAACGTAAATGTGAAAGCAAACTAATATGCAATGCAAATGGTATAGTACACGAATGAAAGAATTCCTACTTACCTTCACTTACCTGTGAATTTAGGTTCTAGGTGGATGGTAACGCTTGATGTGTAATGTGTTCACTAGAAACTTCAGGGCCTCCCCCTCCATGGTGCCAAGGTTGAAAGAGTTCACACCTGCATGACTTGTGATTCTATAAGGACTTGTCCATAAACTATCAAACTTCTTATGCATACCAGGTTTCTCCTTTCTTTTATCCCATAGCAGTACGAGGTCTCCTTCAGTGAAGTTTCTTTCCTTAGCTTTATGGTCAAAGGTTCTTTTTATCTTCTCCTAGCTTCTTTCCATTTGACCAAGGGCGTTTCATCTGGTCTCATCCAACTCTATTAGCTGGTTGATTCATCCTTGGATTGATTCCCTATCTGTAGCATAATGTTGGGCAAAATGGAGGGTGGGAATTTGGAGGTTCACAGAAAGATTTGCTTCTAGTCCATATACCAACTCAAAAGGGGTCCTTCTTGTGGAGGTATTTGTTGTTATTCAGTCCACCCATACTGCATACTTGATTTTTCTATCCCAAGATTTCTTATTTTCCCCCACGAATTTCTTCAAAATATTCATAAGGTTTTTATTGCTTGATTCTGCCAATCCATTTCCTTGTGGATAGTAATTGGAGGAATGGGATAGGACAATGCCATATTTGAAGAAAAATTCCACCAAAGCGTGTGAGATAAAAGCTTTGGCATTGTCTGTAGTGATTTTGGAAGGGATACCGAACCTAGTTATGATTCCTTCTTCCAAAAAGTTCATGACTACTTCTTCGATGACTTTCTTTGTGGGAATGGATTCAACCCATCTAGTGAAATAATCTATGGCTATTAGGATCCACCGGTATCCATTACTCGAATTATCTTTAAACTCACCAAAGAAATCTAAACCCCACTGCTGAAAGGGCGCTTCTATAACTACGGGTTTTAGGGGTTGCGCTGGGAGCTTTTGTTTACCAGAGAAGTGCTGACAAGGTTGACAAGCTTGGACATGTTGGTGAGTATCCGAAAAGAGTGTTGGCCAATAATACCCAGCCCTCGGGATTTTGTGAGCGGTAGTGCGGGCTGCAAAATGTCCACCACAATATCCAGAGTGTAATTCTTCTAGCAACCTTTTTGCCTCTTCCTTATTGACACATATAAGTATGATCATGTCAGGGTTTCTCCACCCAAGGCCATCTTCATTCAAACAATATTTCATTGACCTTAGTCTTAAAGCCCTTCTTTTGTAGTCTACTAGGTTATCAGGACAAGACAAGTTCTTTAGATAATAGACAATATTGGAATACCACTTATCATGCTCTAGTTCAATGACTACCACATTTACTTGTTCATTCTCGACACTTTGTATGGCTTCTTGGTTTCTCTCGGTCAGCATTTGGGCTAAACCTTGTCCCTTTATTATTTTGGTGGGTTTTATCTCTAAGTCATACTCCTGGATTTTGGATACCCACTTTCCCCTAGTTCCCATGCAATCTTGTTGTGATAGGACATCTTTTACTGCTGGGTAAGGGACATAAGCCTTAATTTTATTGTAGCCGATGTAATTTCTAAAGTGTTTAAGGGATTTTACCAAGGCATACGCTTGTTTCTTAGTGATTGTGTAATTCAATTTGGAATCTCTAAGGACCTTGCTCATAAAGGCCACAGGGTGTTCATAGTCATCGACGTCCTTTTGCATCAGAACGCCTGCAATGGTATCCTGGGAGGCAAACGATAATATGATGAAATCTTGTGAATAATCAGGGCTGATCAAGATGGGGGCTTGGGAGATAACATATTTAATATCCTCGAAAGACTTGATGGCCTTGTCATCCCATCTGAAAGCAACATCCTTTTTTAGCAAAGCACTCATGGGTTTTATCCTTTTGGAAAAGTTCAGAAAAAATCTTTGGATGGAATTGATCTTTCCAAAAAAGGATCGTAAGGATTTTTTGTTGACTAGGGGACGAACATCTCTTATTGATTGGAACCTTTCAGGATCAATGGATACCCCTCCCTTTGAAGCCACGTGACCTAGAAGTTTTCCCTCGTCAATCCCAAAAATAGATTTCTTGGGGTTTAGAGAGATGCCATACTTCCTACAATGCTTGAAAACAATCTTGAGGTGTGAGAAGTGGTCCTTTCTATCTTTTGATACAATAATGAGGTCATCCTGGTAAATTTATATGATCTTTTGTATAAGATCCCTAGAGGAAAAATCCATTTCTCTTTGAAAGGTAGCACCGACGTTCGTAAGACCAAACGACATTCTTAAGTACATAAAGGTTTCTCGGGGTGTAGTAAATGTTTTTTTTAGTTGGTCTTCTCTTTTGAGAAAGAGTTGGTTGTACCCGAAAAAAATATCCAACATGGACATCATCCCTACCCCAGTAACCCTTTGTAGTAGATGTTCCATGTCTGGGAGAGGGTAGTTGTCCTTCAAGGATAACTAGTTAAGGTTGCGGAAATCAACATATAGGTGTATGTCACTGGTCTTCTTTTGGACAACTACCAAATTTGACATCCAAGAAGAATATCAGATAGGGGCTATGATGCCAGCGTCAACGATTTTCTGGAGTTCTTTTTGTATTTGGCTTGCTAACTTTGTATTAATATGTATTAACTTTTTTCTAAAGGGTTTGGCTCCTTCAACCAAGGGTATGGCGTGCTAAATGACATCTCCTCTATAGGCTTTCAACTCATCACAATTCCATGCAAAGGTATATTTAAATTCTCGGATGAGTGCTAGTATTTCCAACCTCTCCTTTTCAGTGGTGCCTTTTCCTATCTTGATCATCCTTGGGTCTATCTCTGTACCAATGTTGAATTCTAGAGCTTCACCTACTTGTTTATTGGGCCTTCTTCCTTTGAAAACATCATGTATGTCAAAGAGGCTTTCCAAGGGAACACAAACTTTAGGTAAAGTATTTTTTTGAAGGTTTATAACCTCCAAGTTCATGGAGTTGGCTAGAAAGTTAATTTGTGAATTAATGAATTCTATGTTGTTTTCCATGAACCTAATGATTTGTTCATCATCTTCAAATACTTTCCAATGCTCCAAGTTACGGGAATAGAAGGCCTAAAGTGGACTTCCATCTTGCATAAGTCATGAACTGGTCCTTCATAAGGTTGTAGGGTGGAAGTAGAAATAGCCAAGGCATCCACCATGTGGTTATCTTCTTGAGGAATGGCTTCGAGTGACACTATCTTGAAGGATTTTGAAAGGGATTGAGCTAAATCTCAGTACTTCTTCAACTTCTCATTCTTTGTAGCAAATTTCATCATTACTTGTGATACTATGAGGTCTGAGTCCCCTTTTACCTTTAGGTGTGCAACATCCTTGTCAATTGCTAAGTTGAAACCTAGGATCAAAGCCTCATACTCGGTGATGTTGTTAGTGCAATGGTATTCTAGCCTATACGAGTGGTAAAAGGCTTCATGAGAAGGGGTTGTCAAGACAATTCCATCCCCTGATCCGGAGTTTGAGTGAGATCCATCAAATTCTAAATTCCAAATTCCCTCAGATTCTTTGATGGTGTCAATATATAGCTTCCCTTCTTGGACAAACCAATTATTGACATCACTGTCAATACACAAGAGTTGGTCGCTTAACTTGTCAAGGGTTTCGACTGGGGAGCCTATGAGTGGTTCATTATGGAGGGTGAAGAACCCTCCTTCAGGGTGAGGGATGGTTACCTTAGATTCTTGTTCATCAAAGCTTCCACCCAAATGCTTTATGAGTTTCTTGTGAAGGATGATACCCAAACTATTCAAGGCATCTACCACAATCACATCTATAAAGAAAGGAGCACTAGGGCAGGCGTCAAAGGAAACTTCTAGATTTTTAATGATTCCCTTTGCAAAACCACCTTTGGTATTTGGTCATGAAAGGCTCAAACCTAAACGATGCATCATTTCTTCCGTCATAATGTTGGTTGTAACATTTGGGTGAAAGACACAATTACGGAGGAGGGAGTTATTGACTTGGAGAGTGATGTAGAAAGGTGTGATCTCAAGGCACTTTGAAACAACGTTTTCTACTTGGTGGATAAACAGAGGAAATTCTTAAGGAGGATCATGCTCAAAGGTTCGTGGAAGAGAGACTTCAATCTCCTCCTTCTGGGAAGGCTCAATTTCCACAGGAAGTTCCTGAAGAGGGGCATCCTGTACATGGGTATGGGAAAAACTCCATTTCCTTTTGGGGGGTGTGAGTTCAACTTGAAAGATTTCCGGGGGATTAGTTTCAGTGATAAATTCATCACTAAGGTCCAAAAGGTCATTATTGTGTGAGAGGTCAACCTGACAGATGTAATTCTTGAATTCAAGATTCCTCTCAATCTAATAAGATAAATCTTGTGCTTCCTTTAGGGTTGAGAGTGACCGGTCCCTGAGGGTGAATTGTAAAATCCCTTCTAAAGAGCTTATGTAATGTTTGAGGATAGATTCTTCTGAGCTTATTTTTAGTCGGACCTTTTTGAGGAGGAGATTGAACCTATCATTGAAATCCCTAATGTGCTCACAGGAACCCCTACAAATATCAAGGATTCAAGGTATTGAGAGTAAGAATTTTGTGTGTGTTCACTATTGCACCACCTTATTTTGAAAGCTTTTTCCAGCTCTTCGGGATTTTTTATGCTTCCTTTCGGGTAGGCATCAATCCAAACATTGGCATCCTCTATAAGAGAGCTTTCAAAGAGTCTCATAAAGACATCAAGGTGTTCTTGATTGGCTTGATGAAAATCAAAGCTATCACAAAACTGGGCCCAATGTGAATTACCGGGAATTCCTTTTCTTGAGAAAAGTGGCAACCAGGAATTTCTGTCTTCATGCAAGTCATGCAATCCACCTTGGATATAACTTAGGTTAAAACAACTGAAAGCTTCAAGGTGAGACCATTTGTGTGGATCTAGTGGAGGAGTAGGCTTTGTCAGGGTGACAATTGCCATAGTAGAGGGGTTTGAGTACTATCTCCCGCTACGGGTCGTCATCGGTGGAGTCGCAGATAATTTGCTTGAAACTCTCAAAGAAAAGGGAAAACACCCTAGTGGAGTCGCCAGGTAATCTTGTAAGATAAGAAGTCTAGAGGCAAGGCTTACCGAAAAGTTGTCATCTTGAGGAAGTTTTGACTTAGTGTTCCCCGACAATGACACCAAAATGTTATCGCGCAGTTTGTGGCAAGGATAAAAGGCTATCAAATGGAGAGTCAAACTGGTGTAACATGAAACAATCCCACCCAATGTCATGAAAATGGGATGGTTCTTTCTATTTAGGGTGGTAAGGCCTAAGGGGATACATCCCCGATGACCTGTGTTGGACAACTGAGAGGGGGGGGGGGTGAATCAGTTGTTACCGTGCTTAAACAATTATGCTTATTTTAAACTCTTTACAGAGCACTCAATGACAATCACAATAATGCAGAGAAGTAAGCAATAGAACATTCAACATCATTCACACATATGAGATACACAGAGACAGATATTTCCTGAGGAAACCCATAAAGGGTAAAAACCTCTTCTTCTTTATATGATAAGTAATCTTTACATTCTGTACATTATCATACTTATGAGCACCAAATCATAATGAGGCTACAAACTTTGTTTTGCAAGATGCTACTTGCTGAGAGCACCAACTCTCTGGATTCTCTAGCACCCACTAGAAGGAAGCATCGACTCCCTGGTTTCTCTAGCACCCACTAGAAGGAAGCACC
>JZKD02S2063533.1:8539-25082 GCA_000966675.3 Picea glauca
GGCATATCACTTAATCCCAAAAAATCAATATTTGTCATAGAACAAGGGAAACTGCTTGGGTTTATAGTGTCTAAATATGGAATTATAATTGATCCTGAAAGAACCCAAGCCATTTCCAAACTTCCCCCTCCTTCTTCCAAAAAGTCCATGCAATCCTTTTTGGGTAAAATTAATTTTGTCAAACGATTTGTCCCGAGTTTCTCTAAAATGGTTAGACCCCTACAAAATATAATTAAAAATGATGTTTTATACAGATGGGGACCACAATAAATTCAATCTTTCGATTCAATTAGAAAATCCATAATAGAAGCACCTTCCCTGATGAGCCCCGATTTTTCTCAGGATTTCACTCTATACACTTATGCATCTGACAGATCCTATGTTGTTGTGCTTACACAGAAGAATGTTGAAAGCAATGAGATAACCATTGCCTTCATGATATCTGCTTTTAAAGAAGAATAACTTAATTACCCAGTGGTATATCAACAGGAATATGCTACTTTTAAAGAATTCAAATACCTTAGGTCTTACCTGTTGAAATATGGGACCAAAGTTGTTGCTCCTTCCCCCATTGTAAGAAATTTGTTAGTACAAAAAGAGTTGGGTGAGAAAATGGAAAATCGGATGACATCACTTTAGGATTATGTTCTTGAAATACCCCCTACCCAAATTCTTAGAGGTCAAGGCCTATGTAAATTAGTGGTTGATTCAGTTGAGGAATTAGAAAGACAAATAAATACATCAACTATAAATCAGCACAAAGAAATCAGTTGTGCGCAAATGGTGTCAAATTCTTGGTATGATAATATCATATTTTATTTACTACATGGATCTTCCCCTCACAATTTTGATCCCAAAAATAGAAGAACACTTAGGCTTAAATCTGCTTCTTTCTATTTAATAAATGATATATTATTTCAAAAGAACTTTGACGGTGTTTTTCTGCGTTGTTTAGAAAAAGAGGAATCTGAAAAAGTGTTGGCTGAACTTCATTCCAGTGATGTTGGTGGTCATTTTGGTGGATATACCACTGCCGAAAAAGTGCTAAGGTTTGGTTACTATTGGTCTACTATGTTTAAGGATTCCCATACATTGTCCCACAAATATACAATTTGTCAAAAGGCTACAAGATGGGTGAAAAAGGCAGCTTTTCCTCTGCAACTTGTTACAGTAGATGCACCTTTTCAGCAATGGAGCCTAGAAATTATAGGACCAATCAATCCCCCTTCCTCACAACAATGCAATTATATCCTCATGACAATCGACTATTTTACAATATGGTCCGAATCTTTGTATTTAAAAGTGGTCAACACCAATCAGGTAGTGTCATTTCTGAACTCACATATTATCACTTGATTTGGAATTATTGAATGTCTGGTTTTTTACAATGCTTCTTATTTTTCTTCCCTATATATGAATGTTTTCGTTCTCGAAAAAGGGATTAAACTGAAGTATTCTTCTAGCTAATACCCTCAAGGGAATGGTCTAGCCGAGTCAACAAATAATAATTTAATCAAGATTATAAAAAGGAAAGTTTCAGAAAACCACAAGAATTGGCACAATGCAGTGTACAAAGATCTTTGGGACGATAGGGTAACTCCAAAGGCCTCCATTGGTAATTCTCCTTTATTCCTCATTTATGAAAGAGAAGCCATCCTCCCCCCGCATGTCTTGCTTCCTTCTCTACAATTTCGCATAAAGTTTAAGAAGAGGATTTCCCTCCTCTAGAAAACTAGATAAATGCTTTATTAAAATTAGAGGAGGTGAGAACACAATAAAAATAGAAACTTGACCACCACCAAAAAATTGTGAAGAGTTGGCTCGATACAAGTTCATCCTATCAAAGTAATTTTGATTTTGGGGATTTGTTTCTCAAGTGGGACAAAGCGCACGAGGGTAAGGGAGAACATACAAAGTTCCAAAACCTGTGGCTGGGACCATTTGTAATTTTTGAAAAATTGGGTCCTAGTTCGTTTCGTTTACATAAATTGGAGGGACAACTGGACACTTTCCCAGTGAATGGCCAGGCTCTCAAGAGATATTTCTCTTGATGATTTCAGATCCACAATCTTGTAAATATTTTTAATTTTCTTTTATGTTTTGATTTTGGTTCTTTTCGTTTTGCTTGATTTTTATTTGTTTTCTAAATGATTATATATGAATCACCATTTATTTATTGAAGAGAATCAAAATTTTTATTCATTAGAAGAATTTGATAACAACTAAAGAACCTCAACAGTAAGTGATAAACTCAGATCAACAGAAGCAAGTTTCTGTCCAGTTATTGTTTCTAGTTTCTCATTAAAATATCAGGGAAACATGATTATCCTTAACAAACTTCTAACACCATCCCTATTTTAATGAGAACAACTCAAGGTTCTTTCCCATCCTAGAGATGTTTTCTTAACAGAAATCTAATTTTCCAAATCATGATGGAAGTCATCCGAACAAAAAAATAATTCTTAAATGATAAATCATTTCATTACCGCACTGTGAGATCTTCAGTATCACACTTCTATCTTAATATCATGAAGTTTCTGGAAATTTTACAAACAAATTTTAGAGATTTGGAAGCACTGTAATGTGTGGGAATTGTGTGTAAACCCGTCAGGACATTAAAGAGGTATGTTGGCAGCAGGTAAATGCACACATGATACCAAGACAACTTTGCCAGGGTACTGAAAAGGCCTAATAGTAGTGAAGCAATGTCGGGTTTGAAGATCCTTAGGTATCATTTTTTAAATTGATCAGGTGTCAGGATGCTTTCTATCATAAATGGATGACTCTTGGACATAATAGAAGTACTAGAGTAGGTTAAATGACATCCATGACGAGGCTATGAATGTCTACTGGCAGTAGTGGCCCTATCAATAGTATCGGATTCATATGTTTAAACATCGCTACCCCTGTGATCAAAACAAAAAACCAGATTACAATTTCAGACAGAAATGCACCCAATACTATGACTATGTTATTTTTTTGAGTTATTGTTGAAATATTTGATTTGTCATTAATTGTCTCTAAGATTTATTTGCTGAGTAATCTGTGCCCCTGATATAAAATTTTGGTGATGCATAGATAACTACTTCACCCAGCGTGTCGCCATTGTTGGCATCCAACAATTTTGTCAAATTTTATCATAATAAAGTCACCATCGAGGGACAAAAGTTTTGTGTATCTTCCTCATCCTTATACTTACAAACGTTTTTGTCTTTTGGTTTTGAGGAGATTCATTGGGCTAGCTGAGTATAAGAGTTTTTCATTTTTTAATCTATCCTTTGTTTTGTTTAATTTCATGACTGAAAGTATGAAATTAAAACAAAAGTTTGGCTTGGGTAATCAATTTACAGTTTGTAATTTCTTTGTTTCTTTTGCTAGAGGGATTACACCTAAAGGGCATCCGTATGTTTATAAATATTAAAGTTTGTAAGATAATTGATTGATCCATTGCCATTGATTTATTCACTTTGGGAGATGTAATTGAGCCTCATCTATGGTTGATTATATGATTTTTACATTTGATATTTTTGATGGCACAGAATCTTGGGTTAAATTCAAAATATGAATATTTCTCTAACTAGACATATCACAATCCTATAACTCTGGTACAAGACTGATGTACTTACAATTCTACATCATCCTATTGTCCTGCATAATTCACACTAGCATTAATTATTCGAGTAGGTAAGTGGTAATGGTTTGGGTTTAGTGTTCATTGTGCATAGTGGTTTACAAGCCTGCGCGTCCTCTGGTTCTTACCCACCCAAAACTTGAATTGCCAAGTATTATAACCTCCCAAGTCCATAGGTATTGGGCCTCTTCTGATTTCACAGACCTCTTACTATTGTTTGTGTATTCGAAACCAAAACCCACCTCTCATTGCATTTACTGTGTCTTTGTGATAACACCCATGGATCCTGTAGTAAGAATTGAACCTAATGGCTCGCAAGCCCTCCTTTCTCACAGGGATTCCATAAGCGATATATAGGCACATGGATGGGACATTTTCATCCAAAAGTTTAAGGGTTATAACCTAGTAGTTTCACAAGCATTCGCTCAATCGTTTGATGGCTCTAAAGCTAAAATTGGGGATCTGCAACTCGAAGTAATCGAGGATTCTATAGCACGAGCTACAAGACTATCCCAAGAGGGAGAAAGATGGTTCAAAATGGCCAAATTAGAAGGTGTTCCTTGGAGTCTTCTCATGGTCTCTAAGAAAGCGAAATGTTTCCCTATAGGTTCACCGATTACTCTTATAAAACCTTGATGGCACGACCTACTTCTAATTTTTAAGCAATTCATAACTTGTGAGGGTAGATATGGCTTAGTTTTCTTATATCACATCTTCCTGTTGATGATTTTTCTAGGGTTCAAGTTAAACATGCCTTTTTATCTATTTATGAGCCTACATAAAATGTCTAAACTTTATCAGAAACAAAAATTTAACCCACTGCCAAGTATTTTTTACCATGGTCTTATTCGAATTATGTTGTTGTCTCATCTACTCCATATTAGGGATACTTGGGAAGATTTTTTGCGTAGAAAAAACTTCACCCTACCCAAGAACATAGTAGAATAGCCTCTCCTTTTCAATACAAACCCTAGTCCCTGTACCCCTATGACCCTAAATCAAGGTATTGATCCACATGAAGACCATAAGACCATAGGAATAAACTTTGTTTCTATTCAGAACCCTTTGGGAAAAAAACCACAATATTATTTTGTGCCCAAAAAATCGTTAGAGGAGGTTGTATATTTGTTAAAGGAGAGGGTTTCTCCTTCTCCTACTGTTGAGCCGACTCAGGGTGTTTTGAACAAATCGATAGTCAAGAAAGATCACAAGCATAAGGAACAGGGTAACTCAGATTTTAGTTTTGTAAAAAAGAGACCAGGCATCTTAATATCTAGAAATCTCAGAAATTGCCAGCAAAATCATCTAAGATCGATCCCAATGATCGAGGTCGATGATCACTTGTCTAATGATGAGATCAATGAATTTCTTTCTCGAGAATATGTGGATAACTAGTGCCTCGAAAATGATATCGATATTGAACATATACAATATGATTTAGTTTCTGAACTACCTTCGTTCCTAAAAAATCAAGAAGGCTTCGCTGGTATAAGCCACAATTTGAGGAAAGCTACATAATAGACCAAAACTCCCATTGCAAAACACACTCAACCTCTTCCTGTCATAGAATATGTACACTATGAAAATTGTCTTGACTGGGTTGAACAATACTACAGAGATGTACCTTATCTTCAAGCACAGTTAAGCCATATGGTAGCTCAAAACTCCTCGCTTGAAAGGGAAAATGAAGAATTAAAGGCATGATTTCGATCCAACGCTGACCGGGAAAGTAAAAGGTTCAAATGAGATGGTAATGTGATTATCAAGATTGCAATGAATTTCAACACTATCATCAACTCAGACTTATCAGATGCTTCATTGTCTAATCTCTAAAAATGGTAAAAAATTGTTTTGATTCTCTTTGATTTAATTTTTTTGGAAAAATCAAATAGATAATTTCATTTTGATTTTGTTGTTAATTTAAGTCTAGATAAAGAATCTCACGATTCTATAGCCAACCTATTTGTAAATATTAGTTTGTATTGTTATCTAAAATTCAATTTTGTTTTAATATTTTTAGGAGAAAAACAGTTATGATGTTATTCACAGAGAGAAGAAATCATGGATTATGTGCTACATGGCTTAGTGACTTCTCATTTTGTTTGATAAAACAATTTCATTTATGTAATTAATTTTGATCAATGAACTCCTACATGAGTGTTTCTTTGTTATCCTATTTTTGTAAAGTAGTCTAATTTTCTGGTATTACCCTCTATCTTGCATGATAAGAGGTTATTGATCCAAGACAGATTTAAATAGTGGTTGTTGTTTAGTAGTATGGACAACTTTTCTGGAACTACAATATGGACATGTAATTTTTCGGAATTGATATGGGAAAGGAATTCACTGTTGGCTTTAGACTTGTGTGAATTGTGCAATGCCTATTCCATTGCATTCTCCTATTATTTTTGTATTATGAATTATGATCTTGTCAGTTTTAGCTTTAGCCTTGTCTTCTCGTGATATTTCATATAAATGATTATTTGAATGTTGTCCATGATGTGTTGGTTCATTTTGTAAGTGTGATCAATTGATCATTTAATTATTATTGAGCTATTTTCTGATGTTAAATGATGGATAATAAATTTTGCTCAGAATTGAGTTTTCGTTCGTTCTCTGATATTGATTATCTCAAGATGACGAGATTTTTTTTAACTTAGTTATCTTTCTATTGTTATTAATTTACTCCAAATATTCAAACACTTATTTTAATTTATTCAAGAATTACTAGTATTGTTCTGTCATAGGTTTCCCTTAAATGCAGGACAAGAAGGAGCTCAAACAACACAGAGAGATAAACTCAGTTTTGTTGATCAACTACAGGTTAGTCTATGTGTTATTTAATAAAATTATTTATTAATGAAAGGATGATAGAATTAATTAGATTTGACTATTTTTGTGTTATTTTTTCAATCGTGTTCACTTAGTATTTATAAGTTAGATATCTTTGAGCATTAGAAACATTTAAGTTCTTAATTTATTTATTTTAAAACACTATTACAAACATCCATTTTCGCAAGATTTCAAGAAAATCTTGTAAACTGTATATAGATTGTTTATAATCATTTGTACATTCATTCTTAGGTAAACATTTGTAGTTAGTATATAGATTGTTAGAATCATAGCTTTATATTAGTTTATTTCTTTTATTATTTTTAGGACCCTAGTTGTCTAACGGAGCCATTAAACCCGTCGAGTCATATCATGCCAAATGGATTGGGTTAATTAGACAACCTCGGTAAGGATATAACCTTCCAGTTGATGGTGTGTCACTTACACCCGTCAACAAATACCGAGTAAAATTCGACAGGTCTAAGGATGCTCACTGGCAGCGAAGAGATGCCGAGAGAAAAGAGGCAAGGAACACACATTGGTATATAAACAATCAAGAACAAGATTTTGTGGTGTCTTCTCCTCTTATATTTCTAAAATGAGTAAAGCATAGTCGTCCCTAAATTACCTCATAGTTATTGTCATGAATATCATCACGGCTATTACTATGTTCTTATCCTTTAGAAAGAGCAAGTGTTGTGCGGTCCACGGTACAGATCAACCTGTGAAATTTTCAGAAATTATACAGTTAAGGGTACATGGTCTGAAGGTACATTTGAAACAGAGATAAATGGTTCTCCCATCAAGTGGCCATTTTTTGTGACACACACAACATCCCACTAAATATCTCGATTTTTAGTGGGTACCCATACTACCAAAATATTTCAAGGACTACTTGACTTACCTTAACTGTTATTCACTTCTGTGATTGATTTTTGTATGCAGTCACCAAAATGAATTTGATGCAAAGTTTGTTAATACCACTCATATCCATCATAACATACCCTTTTTGCATCTCCCCACCAGCCTTGAAACCTTTGTGCAATTGAAACATATCATCGACACTTGACCTCTGACACTCCACGTTTTCTTAAATATGGAAGTTCTGACAACAATGCCTTTACAACGTCGTCACCAAAAAATCGCTATGGAAGAATATCAATTATGATTTATCCTTTTATCCTCGTGACAATATCTTTGATGCGACTAGCCATACCAATTGCATGATTTTCAAAAAGGGATTAGTCTTTAACCTTGCACGAGCTAAATTATTTATGAGATGGGCCCCAATGCTCCCTAGTGACTCAATGCATTATAAGATTATTTCTGTTGAATATCACCTATCTACATGTAAGTATCTTACCATCCTATCTTCATTGAATCAACCTATCATCACCAGGGAATATCATAGGGATGTTTCCTATACTTTACACTAGATCTGTTGATGATAACATCCTTTTAGATAGATCGTCATGTATCTATTCTTATCATGATTCGAAAAACTAGATTGACCAATTGCCTAACACCATGGCTTGTTAAAATCTAATCCTTCATAAATAAAACCTTCTCAAAAATAATTCTATGAAGATAGAAGAGAAATATCTACCATTGATCGTAAAAATGATGGTAACATAAATCCTTAAAAAATCCATAGTTTCCCCTTGCACACTGGTGCACCTTTCGAGAACAAATATTAATAAAAAATGCATCATCATTGGGGAATATTCTTATAATATCTACTTAAGAACCGAATACTTTTCAAAATCATCGACGGTAACGTTATCGGGGAAATATTATCCTGATCAATTCTACCTCATTAATGATGCCAACAGAAAACATTTTTCCCTCCTTAATATGTCCCTTCCACTATAGGATAACAGTAATGAACACTTGATCTAGGTGGATATCGATAGCCACCCATCTATTCCATGAGCTCCAAAAATAGTTTTCCATCTTGGTAGTTTTTCGAGTTCCAAACTTCCAGGGCCGTTTTGAGGCCCTAAGCGACGTTTTTTGGGGATTTTTGGGCCCATGTGACTAACAAAGCCACTCACTTGGGCCATTCAAAAAAAATTCGTATCGGTTATACCTTTCCAGTGAAGTATCGAGTGCCACAAACAGAGATCGTATGCAAAAGTTACGCCCCCAGGAAATTGACGTATCAACTACCCCCATCGAGGCCCACAAACCTTTTGGATTTTCATCTTCCAGGGTTAGGGTTTTGGATTTTACTTATGTTAAAAAGGTCTTTGGAGCCTCATTGTAACAATTATGTTCTTGCAAATGCGAGTAGCCATCACATGTCTTCTCAGAGATAAGTTGCCACAATTCTAGCGAGTCTTTCACTCTGTATTTTTACAGTCTTTGTACATTTTTGCTCATTAATAGAAAATTGTGTGTTTATGGTTGCATCTCTGCTACATTTTTGTTATATTATTGGATATCCGAGATATCTATGTACATTTCTTTATTATATCTCTGCTCTTATTTTGTGTCAAAAATAATTTGGCTCAGTGGTATCAGAGTAGGTTGCTCTTGATCATTTTTTAGTGCATGTCCCCGACGAGGTCCGAGTATATAAAGTTGGGTCTAGAGATTGTATCTCTTGATGACAATCGCTCTTGCACACCTAAGAAACCCTCCATGGTGGAAGAAAATAAAAAAGACGGAGAAGAATATTCGATTAATTTGTTACTTGAGGAAGCTCTCACGAGACAGAGGGACGAAATGATGCAGAATTTTTCCCACATCCTTCAACTCCTATCGATAACAATAGGTGCGTCTTCATAAAGAGTCCATATTGGAGGCACCTCTCCTTTCAAGGTACAAGTTAATTTTGATATTCCCGTATTTGAAGGATAGATAGATGCAGATTCCCTATAAAAATGGTTAAATCTGCTAGAAGGTTATTTCTTTGTTCATAATGTCTCCGACAAGGAAAAGATCACCTTTGCACTCCTTCAGGATATCCCCCATGTCAAAAATTAGTGGGAAACTTACTGGGAGAAAAATTCCACAGAGGATTCTGGAATATATGGGGTCGAACCTACCTGGGATTGTTTTTTGGATGTAGTCAAGGAACAATATTACCATGTTGGAAACTATGACGACCAGTACATGATATGGGCCACACTGTGGGAAGAAAGGGGCCAAGCAGTGTTAGATTTCACCAATACCTTCCATACCTTATGCACCAAGCTGGGTATCAAATACTTTGAGCGACATTTGGTTATGAAATACCATGTGGCTCTACATAGATACATCCAAACCAAAATGGATTTTCTATACATCTCCTCACTAGGTGTTGCTTATCGATATGTTGTTAAAATTGAGAAGAAATTTAAGCACTAGAACAAGTGGGAGTCTAGGTATTAAAATCTACAACAACAAAATTATGATAAATATAGACCTAACAAACAACCTCCTGAAAACTAGTCCAAGCCACAGGACAAGAAGGGTCACGGGAAGATGAAGAAGGACACTAGAAAATGGTGTGATTTCCACAAAATCCCCCGGCACAACACTGATGAATGTCGCTCAAAACAATCATTGGTGGTTGATATCAAAGAGAAGGATTTGAACCCTTATTCAGAATCTGATTCAGAAAATATCAATAGAAGATATATCATCAACATAGATCCCACTGATATTGATGCGACCATGGAAATTCAACCAGAAGAACCAACAGATCCTAAAGAGGGGGAGCGCCTTTTTCATTCATAGATGTGGGTGAAGGGGACCCTGCTGAATTTTATGGTTGATAGCAGAAGCCAGAAGAACCTCATCTTAGTAGAGGTCATCAAACAATTGGGATTGTCGACAACACCACACCCGCAACCATACAACATTGGGTGGCTTCACCAGGGACGAGCTCTATGTGTCATCCAACAATGTTTATTGGCATACGACATCCAACCCTTCAAGGATGAGGTATTATGTGATGTTGCCCCACTGGATTTATGTGATGTTCTCTTAGGCCTACCATATATGTGGAAGCACCATGCTATCTATGAGTCTCAACCTCGTAGTGTAATTGTTACTCTGGGGGGTCATCTCTACAGGATACCATAGGTAGTTCCAACTATTGTCCCACCTAAATAGTGTCGCAAGGTAGTATATCATACTACAAAATTCATCTTATTCACAATCTATTCAAAAGGTGAACAAAAGGACACTACAACCTCTCCCCAAGCACCTTCTATTCAACAGAAGTAGGTCAACAAGGTTGCAGAAAAGCACAAAGATTCCTTATACACACAATCCTCTCATGTACATCTACTTATTGAATAGACTTAGCCTCACCAACAATAGGTTCATGACAAACTTCCACAAACCAAGCAGCGCGAGGTCTGCAGGAAGGCAAGCAACTCACCAAGATTCAGATTCAACAATCGCTTTCCCCTCTCCCCCAAGAACTCAACCCAATGGATACCATTCCTTCCTAAGGAGGGAGGATTGATCCAAGTGGATATCGGTGGCTACCCACCTATTCAACAGGCTCAAAAAACATTTTTCCATCTTGGCAATTTTTCGGGTTCCAAACTTCTGGGGCCTTTTTGAGGCCCTAAAAGATGGTTTTTGGGGTTTGGGGGCCAAGTGAATGCCAAATTCACTCACCTGGGTTAGTTGAAAATGTTTCTTCTTGTTTAGGCCTTTCCAATGGTTTATCGAGTGCCCCAAATGAAGATCATATGAAAAGGTAATGCCCCCGAAAAGTTGACGTATCAGCTACCCCCATTGAGCCCCACAAACCTTTTGTCTTTTCATCTTCTGGGGTTAGGGTTTAGGATTTTACTTATGTTAAAAATGACTTTGGAACCTCAATTTAAAAATTATCTACTTGTGAATGCGAGTAGCCATCACATCGCTTCTCAGAGATAAGCTTCCACCATTCTAGCGAGTCTTTCACTCTGTATTTTTACAGTCTTTATACATTTTTGCTCATTAATAGAAAATTGTGTATTATTATATATTTATGTTTATGGTTGCATCTCTGATACATTTATGTTATATTATTGGATATCCGAGATATCTATGTACATTTATTTATTATATCTCCGCTCTATTTCATGCTGAAAATAATCCATATTAAAACTCGATCACCTTTGTGAAACGTAATGAAGAATTGTATGACTATGATCGAGTTGTAGTTGTAGCACAACTGGTATTAATTGCACAAGGTTTAGGGAAAATTAACAATATAAAAACCATGTTAATGTACAATCGACATAAATCTCATTGCAAAAATGCTAAGAAAATAAATGTTGTTGTTGTAAAGAGGTTGGGTAAATTCTGTTGTAAGTTGTACTTCTCAAGATAACATGTATGTATTTCGTGAATTTGGAAATTACTCTTATCCTTAGAAAATCCGAAGGATAAGTGACTTTATTTTAAATGAAAATTCATGCAGGTTGTGAAATTTCTAATATGCAGACCAAAAGAGTAAAGAACCAGGCAGATTTTGTTCCTACCCCTGCTCTGGGAATAGATTCTTTTAACAATACGGACACGAACAACCATTATGGGAGGGATAATTATGGAAAATACCATGATATATACAACATGTTCTATAACGAAAAGTATCCATCCGATGATGAGGACATTGACGAATACAGGAATATCAAGCAAAGCGGTATCCACACTATAGTAGCTTGCCTAGATTTGTTTCTTTAAAATGATGTTGCAAGATGGTGTTTAACTCACATTCATAAACAAACAACAATAATAGTCAATTCTTATGATGTTCTGATCACGTCTCTCCTAGAAGAATACATTAGGATCCAGTACAAAACCCCCTAACCCATTGTTTCATTGGATTAATCGTTCTTTGACAAATTCAGATTCAATCACAAGGACTTTGAATCCCTAATGGAGAATCGACCCATAGATGAAGAATGGTCAGTGAAGAAAGTGGAAATATATATTCCTTCTCACTAATTAAAGGATCCATAAAAAATCCTAAATGCGATGATATGTAGACTCTACGATAAGGAAACCAACACCCATTTCAAGATGTAATGGTTTTTGATGGCCTATAGAATAGTCAATACTGGGAAAGCATTCAATTGGGCCATCATCTTATAATTTATCATATCGACTCGATCTCAGGAGGCTAAAGGTATGAAAAATATCATCTTTTATATAACAACTTATCTCATCGATGCAATTTGTGTAGCGCATGTATTTCCTACTTTCAATTGGGATTGCAACCCAATCCAACCCCCAATTCATGAATATTGCTATTAGTTATGGCATGCGAAATTCAAAATTATTTCTATGATATCTATGATCATTTCTTAGCTACCCTCGACAAATCCATATTTGGGTTTCACCGTCACCAAATATCTCCTAGAGCCATCAAATATTTATGAGAGGTAAGGGATTGGTACATGAATGAATACTACACCTATGTCAATATATATGGAGATAAAGGGCCACCTCATTTGTTTCCTAAATATGTAATCGATAAGTTTTTGGACAGGGAAGTAGCCTACTTAACAGTCGATAAAGGAGTCACCACATACCTATTAGAGAAAAATAAAAGATATTGGCAGAATTTTCCTATTCAAATTGGTCAATACACTTTGTTGAATAAAATACATGCTGAGTAGGAAGAAGAGACCCTAAAATAAATATGTCTATGCACTAGAGACAATAAGGGACATGATCCCCAAAATGTGGTATATGACCACATAAAATTTGTCAAAATAGCACAAAAAATAGTCCATGAGGTCAAATATGCAGAGGATATCTTCTAAGGAGCCTTGCATTTTTAAGAAGTATTAAATAGGATCCCTAGTGACTTAACCAGAGAACAAATTCACAAGGAAGAAGATGCAAATAGATTTTTAAAGATATAACAATTTAAAGCACTCCTTTAGCAAGATTCAGAGAAACAAGAAGCCAAAGAATTACAAAGGAAACAGAAGGATGCTGAATTAACTAGAAAGGCAGATGAAGTTGAAGAGAGGTACCAACAAAGGAAGAAATCTGAAACTAAGAAGAAATTGGTTGAAATAAACAAAGGAAAAGATCAAATTCTAGAGAAAAATTGAGAGGAGACAAGTAACCTAGAATTAGAGGCCAAGACTCAAGCAAATAAAGAGATTGAGATGAAGAAGAAGGCAGATGAAGAGAAATCCCTTCTGGCTACTCAAAATAAGGAATAAAAGGGGAAGTTTGTTGAATCACATGAGGGAGAACCTAAAAAATTAGAAATAGTTGTGGTGACGAACCCTCAAACCAATATTGTCAAAATTCCACTAGAGGAGTGGACTCCACTGACATCTATTTGAGGTAGTATTTCACTTACATCACCAGGATTGGGAATCGAATGTCAAGTTGTAGCGCTTGGAGAGTATTACTATAGTCAAAAGAATAAATCCATTGAAAAAATATCCCCCAAAAGGAAAAGAGGAGGAGAAAGCCAACACATAGCAAAAAGAAGCGTCAAATGGAAAGTAGGCCCAAATCCTGAGGAAAATTCTATTCAAACAAAATATATCCTTAGTTCCTTCATTGGTGAAATTCTATGTCAGTTTATGAAATGGATGAAAATTTTGATATGTCTGATTCAAGAGTAGCAGAACTAGAAATCTCCATGAATACTATTAACGAAACCATGGCTAATGAATTCAATAAGGAATCCATGGAAGCATAATGTGTCCACAGAGAAGAAATGCAAAAACAACTTCAGCTCCAAGAAAAATAACTAAGCACAAATTTTGAGAAAAAGCCCGGCCTAAACCAAAACATTCACCAAGAGGAGATAGGGAAACTTAAAGTCATGTATCCTTAAGAAATAACGATACTCAGGAGAAAAGTTTGAGATTAGTAAATATAATGAAAAGATTGAAGAGAAAGTTCAGAAATTGCAGCAAGAAAATGATCTCCTAGAGAAGATTTTAGAACAAAGAAAGAAAAAAAATGTAGTCTTGGAGATAATCAAAGAATAATACATCATAGAAAATGAAGCATTGAGAGATATGCAAAATAAATTCTTCCTTTCATTACACAAAATCTGAAATAATTGGGCAGATCAAAAGAATGTAAGTCAACAAATCAATTTCATGAAAGAGAAATATCAAAAAGTTTAAGATGTCTATGACCATATTATCCAATGGCAAGACATTTTTGATAACCCACCAAACACATTTCCATTATATACAACCAAGTAGAAGATCAAAGACCAGATATTAATCAACATGGAGAATTTGTCCTCAATAGCATGGAAAATACTAAAAAAATGGTAGAACAAGATTGCATAAGGTTATGGAGAGTAGAAGATGGTCTATTAGAACAATTCATAATGGAATAGAGGGCATACTTAGAAAAATAAGGATCGGATCACATGATGATAGAATATTTTGAAACCAGAAGAAACCTAAGTAGGAAAGCCATTGATGCAATGAAGGAAATTCACCAGGAAATACTAGAGAAAAGAATAGTGAAACAAAATCAATTGATCCTATTAATCAGACACTTCATACAACAAATAGAGGAAGCCTTAAAGACAAAATTAGTGACCCTTATTTTTTATAATGAAATCGAGCTTGAGAACATGAAAGTGAGCATAATGAAGACTATACTAGAATATTTCAGGGTGTGGAGGGACTTCAAGGATCAAATGCAAACTCCCAAAATCAATTGATTATTGTAACCTCTTTGTATTTTGATTAATTTTGTAATCATTGTAAAACCCCAATCGGGAAGGAGAATTGAAACATTATAATTTTCCTCTGACAGAGTGACAGTTACAGGATATGAAAATACCTCACTCATATTTTTTAAAAGGGATGGATGTAAAAAGAAAAGGACTTTTGTGATTTATGTTAGACAGGTTGTACTATTACTCCTAATGTAATGAACAGAAAGAGGCATTTCCAGAAACTGTGACTGTGGTGAATGTATCTTAGAATTTTCTTAATGCATTTGTCCTAATTTGACTATCGCATGTTCAATTGTATGGATTATTTCTGCAATTTTCATGTATGCTCATATTTTCATAGTTTCCTTTATTGAATGTAGATATAACATTATTGGAGGAAAATAACAACTAATTGCTAGTGTTTCTTAATAATATTATTGTGCATATATCTCATTTGAATGTATGAACTACTTCTAATTCAAAAGGAAATTTTTCTTAACTGTATTCAATATTCTTTAGTTAGCTCACGATCAAGATGGGATTAGTTTGGTTTTGGATTGCATCTTAGAATAGCTATAAATAACATCTTATAGTTTAATTCCAAATTTTAATTCATCTGGGAACCTATGTTTCTCAGGTTCATATTTAGATATTAGATTTAGTTTGGTAACTAAGCAAATATACTGGTCGGAAACACTACTCCAAAAAATAGTGAGTCTAATTAGGACTTTCCATCAGGCGTTATTCCTTACCTAATTGACAAGGCCTTTTGGACCCGTCAACACCTTATTTCCAACACTGAGATCACTTGGCATTATGTTGGGATAAAGAGAAAGGTGTCTATATGGTTGAACAAGTTTTGGGGAAGTGGCTAGATGATGTGTTTAGGAATTAGATAGACCTTGCAACTGATCATGGTGGAATACATGATACAAGAATATGGTATTATTAAATCAATGCAAGGGTGCATTGAGTAGGTGTACATGAGTAGTTATGAAAGTGTGTAAGTGGTCAATGTACACACATGCATGCTAGTATATATGATTGAACACAGTGTTTGAATGCATGCATGTGTTATATTTCATAGAAATTAATATGTGAAAAATGAAAATGATCGAATTACTACTAACTCATGATTTTGAGATAATTTCAGGAATTTGTGGATGCAATAAAAGAATTGCATGCTAGAGTAGTCATATTTGGATGGAATACATGAAATTTATGGAAACTGATGATGGTTAAAATAATGAAACATCATAAAGAAAGCCATTGTAATCCTATGGTTTCAACAAGTTATTGATTAAATATTGGCAATGGATGTCTGGCAGTAAGTTGGTACTCTCCATGCATGTGAAAACCTTGGAAAGATGGATAACCAAAGGGACGATTTAGTAGAGAAGGGGATTCCTAAGCCATGAAGGGTGAGTGCAGCA
>JZKD02S2063544.1:0-15676 GCA_000966675.3 Picea glauca
TCTTCAGATAGACTGAAAATAGTCTTTTGGAGGTCCAAAAGCTTTCCAATGGGGAGGTGCGATCCAGGGGATCAAATTTTGCTCAAAATTCAAAGTGCTCGGAATCACTTCAAATCGAACAGGAGCGTAGGTCTCGTCGTCACGAACCTAACGGAACTCGTTTGGGTTCAAACGGACATCGGGAGAGATATTGCGTTCTGGTCAAAACGACAAACAAGCAAAAAAAAAATGTGTTGACTATACAGTCCGTACGGATGATGAAGTGGCAGTCCATACGACATGTGGCAGGACCGTACGACATGTGGCAGAGATGAGTGGCAGACAGTTGGTATTTAGGTGGACGAATAGTCTGCTGACACGTGGTATTTTCTGTCCAATGGTTTGGTGCCACATGGCCTAGTCATGGGCTGCCATGTGGCACCCAGTTATTGGCTATTGGTTTAAAAGTTATGGAGTCCATGGGGATCGAACCCTGGACCTTCCCCACTGTGCAAATCCTTTGCAAAGTTCGTGCTGCCAATGCACCACCATAGTAGTTCTTACTATGTAATAGTTTTAAAATTATTTGAATTTGCATATGTGTATGGTTGGCACGGGGTCCGGGCTGGGGCTTAGCCCCATCCCCCGATCGTATATACAATAACATATGACCCTTTGTTATACCATTGGCGCGCACGTGCAGATTTGCATTTGGATTTGGGTTTAAACGACCGCCACTTGTCCCTTATCTATTCGCCTCTAGGACGGAGCCCGTTTTGCGTTTGCGCATGGTCACATGGGCCACATGACCACGGCCTTGGCGGTTAGGGGCTATGTGTGCCCATAACCATCCTACAGTTCACACTATTTGTGCGGTTGTGCCTGGTGCTAAGTTTTAACACATAAAAGTGCGTGGGGGCTAGGTTGAGGCAACAAGGGTGCATTTTGGCGATCCAGAGACAACAAGTTTGAAGGGGAACTTCCAGGAAGCCTATCTTCTTCAATATTTGGCCAAACGAGGTGCCGAAAAAGCCCAGCTAGGGGTTTTTGGACATTCGAAAGCCATGGGAGCCATCTATTTGGCATATTTGAGCATTGTAAAGCACATATTTGAGCACTTTGAGAAAATAATAAAAAAGATCCATTGGAAGCTGGACTAGGAGATGTAGCCCAAGAGAGGGGTGAACTCCTTTATCATTTGTTGTGTTATGTGTTTTCTGTTCACTGTTTATTGTTTTTGTTTATATGCATCTTGAATGAGTAATTTCTATAAAAATTTGTGTTGCAAAATTGATCCATTTGCATTTTAACACATGAATTAAATCTTGCAAATAATTTCAAGAATACAAGTCTTCTTCATTTTTAGATCAATGTAAGATCATGGAATACATGGAATTTTTCAATTCTAACATCTTATTTTCCATATGCAACATGCTCCATATTTCCATCCATCTTCTTTTCCACCTTTCCAAATTGTTGAAAAATTTCTTCTCTTTCTCCTTGATTCATGGTTGATCTCTCTAGAGGTTTATTTAGTGAAGAAAATTTTGGAGGAACATTTGGATCCACATGAGAAGATAATAATTCTACGTTTTTTCCTCTTTATCACAAATTTTGAATCACCAAAAATAGATCTTCCAATCAAAAGTTATGCCAATTGTAAGTTATGTACCTTCCAAACCCTAATTTAGAGAATGTTTGGATGGATAACCTTTATCTTGATATATATCTGAAATTTGAACCCTTATGAGTCTGAAATTTTGGCCAGTAGTAATCTCGTATAACTTGTTAAACTCCTAAAAATTTCATAGTCTAAACCTTCACCGATGAAACATTATAGCAAAAGCACCAAAATGTCTTGTTTAAGACTAATTTCAGGATTAGTAAAGAACCCCAACTTCCACAAGATATATCTCATAAATTATAAGGATTTTGAATATGAAAGTTTTTCCAAAAGTGATTTCCTATGTCTCCTTAGGATTCTGAACTTTTCAGAGTTTGAAACTTCACCAAAAGTTTTTATAGTGAAAATAAAATAATGATTAATTTTACACTAATTCCAGGACTAGTCACAAACCATAACTTCCACAGACTATATATCAAAATTTTTATCACTTGTACTTAGATATCTTTCCCCAGTCTTCTCAAAATTTGGCGGTCTGAAATGTCCTAGAAACAAATTTATAAAGAAAATTCCAAGATGATGCGCTTGAGGAAACAAAACCCTAGGATGGATGCTCTGATAACAATGCTATGAACCAAAGCGTTAGGAATGATAAAAACTCAATTAATAATAGTCCACTTTGAGGGGGAAACCTTCTTTTACAATATATTCAATGTACAATCTGATATGAGATGATCCTAAGACTAGGTCTCCTTGGTGTGTGTGTGTGTGTGTGTGTGTGTGACAAAGGGTACAATTATAATAGAAGGGCACAATTAAGGGTTCTAGATAACCTAATAATATAACACTAGAAAAGTAATAATTCAATATATAAGGATTAATAATGGGTTTTATATATAACATGGTATTTGTCTAGGGATTAACACTCAGAGTTTTGGGCCTAGTATATCCTTTGTAGTGGGTTTCGACTCGTATAATATTGAGTTCAATGGGTGGTAACCAATTAGTATTTTCCATGGCTATGGTGCAATTAGTTTGAATCCCTGTACCATGGAGGTTCATGATCGCATTAGTCACCATGATCCTTGTGAAATTGTAAATCTTCATCGAGTTCAATGGAGGATTGCATGCTAAACTAAGGATTTACATGTAGAAATTTCCCATTAAGCAATAAAAAAATTTCTTCTAATCTTGAATCTTAGTTAGTCAATAATGAAAATTTGGAAGCAAGGGTGGCCATCCAAGGCAAGAAAATCAAGAATATCACTACAAAATGCAACATGCAATACCAATTGATTCAGGGTTTAGCAAGAAGATCTCACTCTATGGCTTCTCTTCCAAAAGTAGTCCAAAAGTCTATATTGGGTATGACATAACATCTACTTAGGAGGATTATTGTAACACCCTGTTTCCCCCAGTTTGTAAAAATAACTATATTGGCCAAGTATTGTGGCAAACTCAGAAATGTGAATGTGTGATGTGAATGGACCTTGTGAAAAATGTTCATGAATGTAAATAATATTATGAATATATATATAATGTAGGACTGCTGAGAGTGGGGGTGTGCTGAAAAAGAGACCACAATGGCTGAAGAAAGGTGGTGGAAGGCACCTGGAATGGTGGCATTAAATTCCATCGAAACCAATACCGTATTTGGACTTCACTGGCCCGGAGAACCAAGAGTAGCTCACTTGCCCCAAATTAAATGACTCGCCAGGTTGGTAGGTAAATGGATCCTCATGAGTAATGAGGGATGGGGGTGAACCGCCCATCTGTAGAGTCCTCAGACCTGACCATCGCGAGGAAGATCATGCCACACACAACCTCTCCGAAAAGAGAAAAGGTAGGAAGAGTGTGTGATCAGGAGGGCAGACGCGAGGGAAGGAAAAAAAAGAGGAAAATAACTCTAGAAAATACAGAGTGAGTGATAGTGGATAAGAAGGAGAGTAACCTTCATTCTGGGTCACTGGTGAGTAGAGACTCAGTCTCGCAACATCGTGGTCTCAACTTGGGGGTGGCTAGTGGTAAATCCATTTGGATTCGCTGAGCCTACAGTTGGGTGGAAACGAGCACCCCTCTCAGCAGTTGCATCACCTCTGGTGTTTTTCTAATAAGTGTTATATCTTGTATCTTGAAATTTGTATGCTGACATGTATGCTCATAGTCTATGCAATTTATGAATGGTTTGAGTATAAGACTGTATGTGTGGTGTTTTGATCAGAAATGGTGGTTGCATTCTTTTATTGGAAGGACCACGTATGGCTTATGTTTATGGATAGATTTATATATACATATATTGAACTAATTCGGACTTCAAGTTTGCTTTCAAGAAATCTATGCCCTTATTCGTCTCCAGGAATACCTGGAATAGATCTCTCCACAGAGATACCCTCTCTGGAAAGCTTACCAAGAACCTGAAAGAGGATTTGGTGGCACAAGTCTTAGCCATTTTGGATATGGTCCTCGTAGATCCCAACATTTCGGCATTTTGGTACCTGGAGTACCCAAGGGCGAGTCCCCTTGCACTTGCAAGTCCCGAAACCCCAACTTGCGAAATCCTAAATTATTAGCGTGGGGGTAAATTAAGAGTTTTCGGAGTTTCAGCACCCGGAGTATCTAGGTGTGAGTTTTCTTGTACTCGTGAGTCCCAAAACCCTAATTTACGAAATCCCGAAATGGCAGCGTGTGGTTAAGTATTGATTGATGGATGAGATCTTGTCGGAAGATCTAAGGTCAGTGGCGACCGTTAGATTGGAGGAATAAACGAGGGCGTTAATGCCTTAACCCCTTTCCTTTTTATATTCGTAAGTAGCAAAGAAATCGGGACCGTAGATCCCCAAGGTCCATGGGAGTATCTGGACCATCCTTTTATAAGGGCACATGGCGGTCGGTAAGCATTTTGGTGTTTCAGCACTCAGGGAATCAAAGGGCAAGAACCCTGGTCATCGCACGTCATGAAATCCCGACAACCGAAACCCTGAAATAGTTTAAAGTGTGGATAAGCATCGTACAATGAACTAGATTCTGTCGAAAGATCTGCGGTGAGTAGCGAAGGAATCAGGACCGTAGATCCCAAGATCCATGGAAGTTACCTGGAATGTCCATTTGTAGAGGACATGTGGCTGTCGGTCGGCGTTTCGGCACCCGGGAGACCAAAGGGCAAGAACCCTTGTCTTCGCAAGCTGCAAAATCCTGGTAAACGAAACCCTGAATTGATTTAAGTGTGAATAAGTTTGAGAAATATGGGATTTGATCATGACCTTTGATCATCCTGAAAAGATCATAACGGTTGATCGTGGGTAAAGGTTGCAGCCGTCCATCGGAGGGACACGTGGCTGTCATTCGGCATTTCAGCGTTTCGGCACCCAGGAAACCAAAGGGCAAGAACCCTTGTCTTCGCAAGTCGCGAAATCCTGGTACCCAAAACCCCGATGCGCTCTGTGGCAGAAAGGAGGAGTCCTAAAAGGATCTAGATCATCCATTAGAGGAGATGCATGGTGAGCGGTCAGAGTTCAGGGAAAGCTCCGAAATCCCATGGATCGTTGGATCCAAATCCTCAAGGATCGTTGATCTCCTACACAAATCCCCATATCGGGATTCGGGGATTGGAGTGACAAGATTTTTGAAGTCATTGCATCATGAACTCCCGGTTCATAAAACTCTGAAAAGATCCGAACCGTTGGATCCAAGACATCAAGAGCCGTTGGATCTCATACAAGAACTCGAGTATCGGGTTTCATGGTTTGAAGAGTTGAAAGACTTGACTCTCTTGCATTTCGAACTACCGATTTCCGAAATCCCAATACGGCCATGACCATCGGATCAGGGGAGGCTGATAGCCATTGATCTCCCTTTGGAGGGGATCTTCAGAGATTACGGAGTTTCAGGGATTCAAAAGGGAGAGGAAGGGACATCGCATCATGATTGCCTGAATCGCAAAAATCCGGTAAGTGCTTTGTCGATTTAGCAAGTGGTCACGAAACAGGGTCACATGGACAAGACCGAAGCGGGGAGCTTGTCACTCACCAGCCCTTTTGGGGTTTGGAATTTCGTCATTTTGGGGTTTGTAGAGTCGAAAGACTCGACTCGCTTATATCGTTGAGTCGCGAAATGCAAAAATCCGCCTAGTTGTTTGGCCGGTGGTCATAACTGACGATCACATGGAGGTGGAAAAGGGAAGAGCTAGCCTGCGCTAAGCCCCCGTAGGACTTAGGGGATTCTATCCCTCGAGAAAAGGCAAAAAATTTATTATGTCGTAGTGGGTGTGTTACAATTATACTATCCTATGAATCGAAGGGGAGGTGGAATACAATAATGCATATATAGAAATCAATGAAGATGTCAAGAAAAAATCCCATTGTGGGTTTTTATGTTTTACAAAATAGTATTTTTGCTAGGCCAGTATGTTAGACTTTATAGGTGTAAATTTTATGGTTTTGTGGAAAATATTGCAAGGATGACTTAGTTTGAAGGTGGAATTTCTATAGTTTTGAGAAATTTTGAATCCCAATCATAAAAATATCTCTAGTTGATATGTGTTATCATGCTGTATGGCACAACTACAACTTTCTTTCAATACAATCAATATCCATTTCAAATTTTGTTTTTTTAAATTGTTGTTGCACCAAGAAAGATTACCAATGGAAAATCTAATATGTTGCATCAAGCAGTGAACTAAGAACCTACATAATAATTTAGTAGAAGAAGTGAGGCAAGAATGTGATATAGCATTAAGAAGAGAAAGTTAGCCCCCAAAAGGAAATATTAGCAAGGTAAAAGTGTTTCCTTTAAGAAAGTTGAGAAATAACCAAAAGACCATAATAGTTAAAGTAGATGTGTGTAATGCCATGATTGTGCAAGAATAAATAAGACTATGACAAAAAAATTATGGAGCACCTCACAACCAGTGGGAGTTATAGAAATTTGGACTATGATCTAAAAACAAATTTCTAAAAGATGTAATCAGGTAATTAATGAGTTGTCTCTTGAGAATAATATACAAAATAAATTGGTTCATCATAACATGATGATGCTTGGAATTTATGAATTTCCTAAAATTCACAAGATTGGTGTTCCATTAAGGGCTATCATAAATAAGGGGCAGTGGGTGCGAGGTGGGGGGGGGTGGGGGGAGTTCTCTATGATCCTGTTGAGCACTCAACACACCCTAAAAAGCCTGTGTCAAATTCTACCTTTTTGGGTACCACTTGATCTTTCGCACTGTCTGATTTCACTTTAGTATGAAATTGTTGCTTGTGCTTATCATTTTGTGTTTTCATGTTGATTCTTTTAAAGTCTGCTCGAGCATGCTAAAATAATCATAACTTTAAAAAAGACTAACATTTACTTAAAGAATTGACAATCGAAACTTTTCCCCGACGCACTTAATAAATTTGGCATCGGGAAGGATTAGAGGTGACAAAAAATCGCTCGGGAAGACCAAAGTAGCCGAGCTCCGATCTTCATCGGCATCGGCAGACGAGAGTTTTTATTACATGAAAGACATCACGAAAGAATATTGCCGATCACTAATTCCTGTTGGTGTTGGTAAGGAACATAAAGAATATGCGTTGCACGAGTAAAGGAATGATATCGCTGATCACCGACTTCTGAAATGTTTTTAGCATCGGGGTTTTTATGAAGATGATAAACACAATGAAACTATCTCTGAAGGTCAATTCCCGATAACTTTCGACATCGATAAGTTTTGAGAAGGTAGGGTCATTAAAGGGTGCGATAAGTTTATCCCCTCCCCCTGACCACCGATTCCAACACTTGTCTGCATCGACTTCTCGAGTTCTATGTTATTGCTCCCGTCTTGTTGAAAAACCCCGATCCTATTGAGTTGGTAATACCACGTCAACATTGTATGACAAAAACCTGTCGGCGTCCAAAGTTTTCTCAGGAGGATACCAACGGAAACATACCTAAAGATATCGCCGATTCCCAACCTGTCCACTAAGAAATGTGATGTCATGGGATGTTTTATCCCTAAGATACGCTAGATATGACACATTTAAAAGGTTAATTAATTCCAATATCATGCATTAGTTGCTAATTCGTGCGCAAATCAAAGGGACCATTTGAGCATGCTAATACAATGCATCTCCCTCTACGCCTCCGTCGTAAACCCAAGTAGAATTTATTTGCAGTGATTTGGCAGTAGGTTGTTTTGAATTCACTCCATTACTCATATTAACTGGTTGGTACGACTGGTAGGATCTCTCCTATTATATTCTTTTGAGTCATTGTGAATAAGCTTATTTTGCGTGCAAATAAGTTCAGAGCACCCAGAGGAGCAAGACGAGCGATCCAGAGAAAGCTTCCAAGGTCTGGTGAGTATTAAACAACAATTTTAGCAAGAGTTACAGGTATGTATCGAATTATGGGTGTTTTATGCTTCATTTCATATGTTTTCATCCAACGTTACTCTGTACACATGCCTAAAGGATTGTTTTCAGTTGTAGGAACAATGCCTCCGAAGAAACCCACCACCAGGAAACCTCCAAGAGCACCAAATCTACAAGAACCAGAGGTGGGAGAAGGTTCCTCCCCAACGGTGGCAAGGCAATTGGAAATTCATCCAAAGCTGATGCCCATCATCAAGACAGCCACAAAGAAGGTTTCCGTCTAGCCCTAGGCCTTTAGAGACACAGAGGCAAACATTGGGACCAAGACAATATTCCCGCACTGGGAATAACTTTTTAAGAAAATCAAGCGGGAGGAACTCCTCGAATATACCCCGCACAACGATCCTGATATGAGAAGACTCGACGATGAAGTTCTCCCGAATACCCGTAAGGCTTACCTGCACATGGTGGTGAGCAAGACTCCAGTATTCCCCTTCATTGAAATCTTGAAATGGCTTATTGATCACACTGATGCACAGAGGTGTTTAATTAATGACGGCAATGGTGGATGCGTCAGGGTTTTCCTCCTAGTGGTAGTTCAAAATTACTACAAACTCAGGGAGCTGGAGCAATGTTTGAACATTGATTTGGTTTTGAGTTTCTATCATAAACATGACACCAACAAGATTATGGCTTCTTGGTGGAGGGAGGATAAAAATTTCACCAATCAGACCTCTGGCTGGTACCCGATGACCAACCTAAGAGAGCCTTACATCTATCTAATGACACTCCTCTACCGATTGCATGGGGAGAAAGACTGCACTAGGTTTTTGGAGGCTTCGATGCCTCTGGCTTATACTGTAAACATTTTTGGAACAGGTTTTAACTGGGGTGCAATCATCTCCAAACAACTAAGCACTTGCATACGACAAGCTCAGATGTCGAAAGAGGGAGAAACCCCTTCCTTCTACATGGCTTCTTATCTACTGGACGTCGTCTGTGCCAAGAATGTCTTCGTTGGAATGAACTTAAGTTGGCACTCCTTGGGGCTCCTGGTCCATGTATACTTTAGCATATTATGGGAAAACAGGTTCAAGAAATCCTATTCTCTCATCTGTGACTAATTTATCGCACACATTTATTCTTTGATTTTCAAGAAAGAGTGCCTAAGGCTGTTAGATGTAGCCAAAAAGGTTGTATCAAAAGTAGGCCACTGGTATCTAGATGGGCACGAAACCTACATCAGAGTTTTCGGTGCTACAAGAGCACCCCATCTGTTACCTGTTTATGTCCCCGATCGACTAGTATTAGGGGAAATTTGTTATTAGACCATTTTGGAGGGCTATAATGCCACTTTGGTATAGGATAAGAAGTGGGCCTTCATACCTTATGGGTTTCATATTGGCTTCTACATGGTAAAGGACACCACGCAGGCCAAGCAATAAGGGTTAATTCAATTAGAATTCCGATTCCAGACTGGTCATTTTTGCAAGCACGATCCCAAGGGCCTGGTCTTGAAGCATGCAACAAAAGCATCATCCTGTTGGCCCTACACCCATGACCGGTTTGAGGATGATATCTTCATCGAAAATGCTAAATACTGGGATGAGGTGGTGGCAAGGATGGTTGATCCTAAAGAAACAGTCTTGGAAAAATAGGCTCAAGAAATCCTCAGAGCCAGCGAAGAAAGGATAACACCTGAATTAGTCGAAGTGGTGGAAACTCCTCAAGAATCCACTGAGACAATGAAGATTCCCCAGGTAACCCCGGTGCAAGCTAGGAATTTCTTTGAGGTTCAAGCTGTACAGAGGATGGGGGGACTCATGTATCAACAGGCCCAACTGTTAATGAAACGGATGCAAGATAACCTGGACCTCGTCAGATGGACGAGGCCTCCGACTGATAACCCAGAGGAGAGCCCAGCAGGGTCAAGCGACCCTGATCTCATGAAACTTGATAACATCAATGGTTCAAATAACTCTAAATCCACAATGCCACCGACTGTATCACCGATAAGAGTGACGACTTAGCCAGAGGCAGGCCGAGTATCAATAGAAACAAGTGCGCCTAACCCTATGACTGAGTTCATAAATATATATAGTGATGATGAGAGCCTGGAGGCATCTCAAAGGACCCCTATGCATGTCCAAGAAGAAAAGGGACCTGAGAAGACTTCTTCCCCTGAGCCTGAGGTCCAAACCCAGGAGGTCCCACAAAAGGAAAAAGAAGCCGAAAGTGGCCTTGAAACAAAGGGACTCGATGTGTCGAAAACCGGAGCAGATATTCCAAAGGACAAGCCCGAACTGAATGAGCCAAAGGAAGGATCCCCGCAAAAGGAAATAAGCGATTCAACGACCAACAAGAAAGTAAGTAACAGGTCTATGCCCGACGTCTCTATTGCACTCAGTACACAAATCCTAGACAAGCGACAGGCAGAGTTCGGGACTTCGGAGCACAACAAGGAAGTTCAATAATATGACCTTGAACATGTATACATCACCAGTTGCCTGAGAAACACACTCACATGGGGTGATCAGTAGATACCTGAGCCGATAGACGTGGTAACAGATATCTATGCGATCTCCTGTGATTGAAAGAGAAAGGCCATCTTCCAAAGAACCACAAAGAAGAGGAGGATCACGTTGGATCGCTCCATCCTCATCACTACAGAGGAAAATTTGATAAACACAACAAATTCCCGAACATCGAAGCTCCTCGGTGTGGGGATAGCGCTCTTGGATGCCACCCTAGACAAAAGCAAAATAGACGAAAAGGAACTGGCCGCCGCCCTAAAGGAACTAGAAAATTTACGCCACCTGGTTGAGTACTATCAGGGAGCCACTTGGACCACAGTATATCTAAGAAGTGAGTTCGAAGAAGCTTACAACCAATTCACAAAATAAAGACACCTATTTACAACAAAGATAGATGAGCTCCAAGAGGAAACTTTCATGGCACTCGCGACATGCAAGGATATGGAGTGATGGTATGAAAGGGCGCAACAAGAATTAGAAAGACTCAAGTACATTTATGTAGTCCAACAGGGCTGAGACAAAGAAGAACATGGAATCTGGATGTTAGGCAAAAGTAGTATTAATCACATGAAACGATCAACCGAGTATTGGGCTAAGATATCTCAGGACTCACACTGAGAAATTCAAGAGAAGTGGGTCAGATGCGAGAAACATTGGGGAAAAATCAACAAAGCAATGAAGGATATCAGTCTCCCCGAGTTTGGCACCCCTGACAACTTTGTTGACTTGTGCGACATAGTCAAGTCGCATGCCAAGCAAGATTCACTATGGGACGAAGAGCTCATGAAGATGACCGATGCAGTACTAGGGAAAGTGCAACGATTTATGGACCATCCGATTAGAGATCGAACTGTGCTACATCAGTTAAAATCCAGTCTGGAAAACGACTAGACTCATGCGATGGACATCAAAGGAATACATGCTGCTCTGATGGAACAATGCAGATTTCCATGGGCCCAAAATTGCGAAGAGTTGTTTATCAGTTAGTCTGAGTATGAGAGAATTCACCCTTTCAAGTGATATCTTAGGTTGACTGTTAAAGAAACAGTTAGAATATGACACCACGTGGTGAATTTTGTTTTGATTAAACTGCACTTAGCCATTATTTTTATTTGAATTTTACATTATAAATAAAGACATCGACCAATTATCTAGAGGTTGATGGTTGTTGTAAGAACTCTTTCTTTCTGGTTGTTAAGAATTATTTTGAAGTTGCTATGAATTGAGAAGTCCTTCTGGACCAGAGACAAGTTGTTTTCATCAAATACATGTGATTGGATGTGGAGAAGAACTATTTCCTATCTCATTTCATGAATGATGTTGTAATGAGTAAGAGCTATTTAATCTATTGTCAAGTTATTTGTTGAAATATTTTGTTGTTCTTTACTTTAATGATGAAGATGAATTGTTGTGTTATCATGTGATGAATGATTATGGTAGATGAATTATTTTTCTTGCCATTATCTTGTTGCATATGTGTTTTCTTTCTGATAATTAGATTCTCAGACAGTAATTGGATGCTCACATGGTTAATGTATTAGTACTATGCCTCTGGTATAGAATCGTTGTCTGCATGCTTGAGTAGCGGGTTATCCCAAGTTCAGCCTCTTCCCTAGTAGTTATAACTTAATTATGTTTGTCACTAAGTTGGTTTATATCGACTTACACTTCATATCGATCCCACCCAAGAGAAAATACAAAAAGATATAGTCCAAACTGAAGGAAGAGCCTTCACGAGAAAACATAAATCCCGTCGATAAATTGGCCGGATCGCAAGATCTGGAGAACCATTTCACCATTAAACATTGCAGAGTCTAATTGGGCCTCGGTGGCGGGTTTGGTTCCTACTATTGAATCAGGGATCTAGGACCCATCAACAAAATTTTCGCTAGAAGGAGGGCCTAAGAATGAATGTCTGAATATATATTTTATATACTATTTCAAATGGCCTACATATTCATAACAACCCACATGAATTTCTATTCATTCACAAGACAACCCACACATGTTGAGTACTCCTAAAACGAGTAACTCACCGCAGCCCGAGGAAGAGAAATTGTTCCTTGATATTCCTTACACTCTTCCTCATGAGGAATTAAATCAGGGTAGAAGAATCACAAGAGCCTATGCCCGACAGATCGGTGTGTTACCCTTAGCTCCAATACATCCTCGAAGAAAAAAAATAAGCAGACCGGTGGTCAATACGCTCGATGAATTTTTCATACACACGGTAGAAGATTTAATAGACTTCATGATCACTGAAATCGAACACCCTCTAAATCTTATCCCTGAAATGCTAGTCGATGATGTCTCTAAGACAGATGATTTTTCGGAAGAAGAGGATTTCAACTCGGATTCCGAGGATATGGAAGAAAACAAATTCCATGATGAAGAAAGGGGAAACCCACCTTAGAACAACCAACCTTGGTTGGCCGGAGATGTCGTGGCCATCCCGGGATGAGTAAATAATCTTCCCCAACACCCGAAGAATCTACTTCCTAAATTCGACTCTGAAACTTCTGGATTACCTGAATATCATATCAAGAAGTTCATACTCGTGATCAAACTTATGAACGTCCAACATGAAGACGTAGTGTGTATGCTTTTCCCCTATACATTTTAAAATTCAGCTTCCATGTGGTATTTTAATCTGCCAGTAGGATCTATAACTAGCTGGACGAAGTTCCAGAAAGACTTTCTAGATAAATTTGCAGAGGAAACTACTACGAGATCTCTGATGGCTGAGTTGTTCACCACCACCATGAGTTCGAAATAAAGGGTCAAATATTTCAATCAAAGATTCACTACCATCTTAAACAAATTTTATTCCAAAGTGAAACCAACTCAGGAATTGCAAATCGAAGTTTATGCTAACGCTCTCCCGGCTTCCATTTTCATGTTTGTGAAGAGGGATGCCAAGCGAACACTGGCTGAAAACTTTGAAGGAGCCAAAATGATAAAATTCCAGATGAAAGGGTGTAAAGAAGGCTAGGTCTCTCTGGTTAAGAAACTATTTCAACGTCCTCCTAGGAGAGGACTCCTTTTGACTAGACCATCGAGGAAACAATCAGAGAAGACTCCCGACAAGGGTAATGGAGACATAGAAGACCTACAACACATGGTTAAGAAATTATCAAACAATATCATAGACATGAAGAGAAACGCAGGAGAGGTAAACCAAGGCCAAAGGCCCTATAAGCCTTTCTTTAAAAGGAACCCACTGTTTAAAGCAATTGAGCCTCCCCCAACTAACTTAAATATTGATCTAGGGAATGTAGCATCTGATTCTTTCTGTACTTACCACCGGGAAAACCACTTCGAAAGAGACTGCCCTCAATGGGTGCATGCCATGAATTTGATGGCCAATCGGTTTCTAGACGAAGTCTCCATGACCGAACAACCAAGCAGTTCAGTTATGAACATTGCTGACCAAGAAGAGATTGATCCACCACAAGATACAACCATGGTGATATGGGATCCTGACCTGATCATGCCTTCCGATGACCTGTTTGAGTCTCAAGAACCACCCGCAGAAGTCTCAGTGGTATAGACACGCAGTAAAGGTCCACCTATCTCGAAATATACCACTGCCACCCAGACCTCGAGGAGTAAGGAAACTCCCAACCACCCGAGAGCACTTTTTTCTCCCGGTAAAAACCCTATAAGCATCCATACCTGAGAATTGCCCAAAATGGATTACAACATAGTTGAAGATTTGAAGAAGTTAAAGGCTAATATATCAATTATGGACATATGCAGGATTCCTCAGCAGAAGCACTTTCTGTTACAAGCTTTGAACTCAGTAGAAAACCCTACGACTAGAAATTGTCAAGAAATAAATCTATCTCCCACAGATCTGGTGAGAAAACCAATTGTGAATACCTGCTCGGAAGATAGAAATGAAAAACCTTTTGTCCCACCGTTCCTCTTAACATTTGAATTCTTCAATAGAAACCTCCACGATTGTTTGGTAGATTCTATAGAATCTTCCAACGTCATGCCCTTGTCTATTTGAAAAAAATTAAATGTCGTTTCTCTCAAGAGAAATAAACATGTCATACAACTAGAAAAAACCCAGGTCAAGGTCATGGGGGAACTCAAAGATGTAATGATCAATATAGCGACACATCCCAAGTTTGTGCAAGTGATTGACATCATTGTAGTAGATATTCCAGAGGCCTATGGGTTATTACTAAGTCGATATTGGTCTGAGAAGATAAATGGATACTTCAGTACAGATTGGGCGCACCTTTGGCTACCACTGAAGGGATACAAAAATATGATCAAGATCGATAGGGAAAGTTATCTGAAGCATACCGTCACCAACCTAGAAACCTTGAACGAACCCTCATCGATAGATTCCCTTGTGCTAGTCAATTATTCCTGCGACTCATACTTCGGGAAATTCTTCCCTCTCTTATACGATGTCCCTCTTACCCAGAAATCTGAGATGGTGTTTCAAGAGAAATCATGAATACCGATAGAGGAAACCCTCTTCTGCGGCCAAGAACCTACCTTGGAAAGCTCAGAGCTGGTAGCAGAGAAGGAAGAAAGTAATAGGGAACGGGAAGCCCACACACCTTGCCCACAATCTTGGAACTTATATTTTGATGGATCTAAATCACAAGAAGGGTTAGGGGTAGGGTGCATCCTCATTGACCGTAAAGGTAAACAACATTTCTTATCCTGTAGGCTAGAATTTGAATGTACCAACAACACTGTCGAATATGAAGCTCCAATACAAGGATTAAAGAAATCCATAGAACTGAATGTCAAAGAATTGAAGGTTTTCAAAGACTCTAAAATTATCATTAGACAAGTAAGGAATACTATACATTGAAATTCTCCACACCTAAAGAATTATCAACAGGAGGTGCATAGGTTAATAGAACATTTTGAAGCCTTCAACATTATAGTGATCCCTAGAGCAAAGAATATTCTTGTTGACTCTTGTTGGCAGCAATAATGTAATTTCTATTGTTTATAAGCTGCCTACACAGGGTCTCTAAATTTTCATTACTAGTCATGAGCATTTTCACTAAACGACACTTATCACTTGTCGCTTTTTACATACTGTTATCACTCCAAGAAACTCCTTAGGGTTGTAGGCTAAGGATGCTTGGTAACTTAGAAAATCATGAATAATGAAAGTGTGGATCAATGGGATAACTCAAGGGCTTAATGAGAAG
>JZKD02S2063544.1:18649-30185 GCA_000966675.3 Picea glauca
ATAGTGGGCCTTATTTAATAATATAGTGGACCTAGTCCACCTTACATTGAATGACCTCCACTATTATCACAATGGGCCCTCTGGGCCCCCCCACTACCTCTCTAGCTACCTTACAGGCGAGGCACCACTCTGCAAATTGCATGCGAATCCAATATTGATGGCAGTTTCCAATTTATCTCCAGTCAACCATGAGCTCGATATTCTCGTTCCCCAAATCGTGGCACTTGAAGACCAATTCCATGAGATGAAATAGAAGCTTGCTCTCCGGGCCACCGGTCGTATCAGCCTCACCCCTGATATAACCGTTAGCTATCAATTTGTGTATGCAGTCCAGGGCGGGTTCCACCATTTTCATGAAACCCGAATTGCAGGCCGCAATTAGGGGCTGCAATATGATTTCTGTATCGTCCAAGATGAAAGAAACGGACCTGTCGGCAAGAGGGGTGACAGAAAGAATTTTCATCTGCTGTTCTTACTGCTCGTCAAGTGGTAGTGTGGCCGAGAGCTTCTCCAGCAGCTCCAAGAATGCCAGTTTCTACTTCAAGAGAGTTTTAACAATCGATTTGACATTAAGTTTTTTCATATCTGTGTATGATTGTCCACAACCCACAAACATCACAGGTGCTCCTGAAATGTAGACCATAGAAAGCGCAGCTCCAACCTTGTCATCAATTGTATCAAACTTGGTCAACAGAATCCCATCAATCAACCTGGCATTAGCAGAAGTAGAAAGGTCCACCAGTTTCTGATCGAACTTTGTGAGCTGGTCCACAACATCATTGCCAACCAGTGCTTTGCCAACAAAGAGTACCAAATCTGGACTGTTGATGTTGATGAGTTTGGAGAGAGCTCTCATTAAAGGCTCGTTATCCTACATTCGTCCAGTTGTATCTACAAGGACGACATCTGACTTACTTCGACAGGCCTCCTGAATGGCTTCCTTTGTAACAATTGCTAGATCCTTCTCATAGCCCTTCTCAAAAATAGGAATCTGGAGTCTACGTGCATGTGTGCGGAGCTGTTCAATGGCCCCAGATCGAAATGTGTCACAGGCAGTCATCATAACACTAAGATCATGCTGCAGCAACCAATATGCAACCTTGGCCAGGTCTGTCGATTTCCTCACTCCATTTACACCAACAAACACAATAACATATGGTTTCCCTTGCTCCTTGGCAGCATGCACATCCCTCAAGATATCAATAGAACGTTTGGGTGTCAGAATTCGAAGAAGAGCTTCTTCCATTGCTGCCTGTACAGTAGTAGAAACTCTTGTGAAAGAACCCAACTTTTTTCCTTCAAGACTGGCTGCTACTGATTCACAAAGATTTTCAGCAATCTCCTCTGCCACGTTCTTAGTCATAAATCGATCCTTGAGAGCTTTTAGAGCTGGCTCCAAGTCTGATTTTTCAAGAACTGATTTTTCTGCAACACTATGGAAGATTGAAGAAAACCATCCTTTCTTCTTTGGTGCAGAATTGGTTTTCCCCTGTGACACATCTTTGATCCTTCTCAGTGTAAAATTCAGAAGCAGCTACATCCATGCCAATAACAACCTTGCCAGTATAGCCTGCTTTGCTTATTCAACAATAAATGAAAGCGATCTACGTGCTCATAAGAAGAGCTTATTCTTTTATCTACTCCTACACTAACTAATAGGAGCAAAATGATCAAATAACATCAAATTTCCAATGCAGCCAAGAAAGTAATTGAATTCCATCTTTAAGAAAATTCACAGACATCTAGACTGTAGCATGTAAAACATTATCTTTAAAATTATACTTACAATCCAAACATTTGATCTTGAAGATGACAACAACTGAAATTTTCCCACTGCAAAACATCTCCATATAAGTGGCAATTGGATCTTGAAATTCATACAAAGCTGGTTGCTCAACATCTGACAGAAAAACATGCATCATAACTTGTTGATCTAATTCTTTCTACTCTCCATCACCCTTTCTGGTCTCAATGCTGAATACAGATTGCGCAAGATCTGACGGAGGAACATATAGGATGAACTGCTGATCTGAATCTTTGAGCTCCTCAGTTTTTTCTTCATATTTGCTGCAATTCTCGTGTGTCTGCAAATCTGAAAGTTGAACGCTACCCTCATCATCTTCTGCGGATCTGAAACTGTTACTTGCTGATCTGTCAATCTGCTCATCACTTTTCAAGTTTTCAAAAGGGATAATCGGATCTTCCTGGTAGCCTAAGACAATAGATGCACTTGGCACAATGCCAAAAGAATCTATACTATGGCTAACATTGTGAAGATCACTCATCTCTTGATCATGGTGAGAGATATATTCTGCTGTAGCATATTTCACATAACTATCTGATTCCTTATTCAACAAATTGAAATCATGACAACAGTCAGGATAGAGAAGGTCATCTGAAAAATGGTTTTTACAAAACACATGGAAGGCAGCATGAAAATCAACCAAAGAGCAGACACTTGCACTTGGAAGAGACCGACACCAGTCAAGAGAAATCCCTTCTAATGAAAATTTGAACAGTTTAATTTGAACATCCTCATGTATAATTTCAAGCCGGTCAATAAAGTCATGGAAATCCAGCAAATGTTCAGCTGGTACCTCCCACTTCTCTCCATGAAATCTGGGAATACTACGCTCCCATTCATCTCTAGTAGGTATTGGATGAGGGTAACCATAAATACTTGAAAAATCACAGAATGCATACCTTTTTGCTAAGATCCTATTCATGTCATACCAGTGGAGTCACCAACAATTTTCTGAACAATGGAGTCGCCATTGAATTCGTCCTTCATGGAGTCACCAGATAGATAATTACAACCAAATGATGTCCAAGCTTTGTCTATCATCAAAGCTGGATCTTGTCATCTCCCAAGGAAGCTGGGATTCAATCTCCTCTCCTCGGCAACGACACTAATTTGTTATCACTCCAAGAAACTCCTTAGGGTTGTAGGCTAAGGATGCTTGGTAACTTAGAAAATCATGACTAATGAAAGTGTGGATCAATGGGATAACTCAAGGGCTTAATGAGAAGAACAACTTATCATGCATCCAAACGAGCCAGTTCTTTTAGAAACCAATAATCAGATACAATAATTGAAATGGGATATGAAGAACACTATTCTAGATAACCAAGTACATTAACATGCAGGGTCATACAAGATAGCAAGAGATCATTCGATTCAAATTTATGAGCTAAATAAGAAGATGACAGTTCTTAATAGCTGAGCTAAATCTAATCAAATTACAGAGCAATGTAACACATGAGAAAATCTGACAATGGTAGCAAAAGAAGACTGTCATTTATATCAAGATAAGAGTCTTAGTACATATACCAAATTGTATCCAAAATGGAACCCCTTAGTGCTTCAAATGTCTTTGGCTTTATAGCCTTACAAGATGAAATATAGATCCTTGAAAGATGGATTAGATTTACTAAAAATAGTCAAATCAAAACAGAGACAACAAGTGTAGGATGGGATCCTATAAAAATGGATCTAGAATGGAAAATCAAAACAAAATAGGAAAGGTCATATTTAATGATCTCTAAAAATAGTAGATTGTTGATGAAGTGCATTTTTAGCCTCCCAAGGCTGTTTGATTTGGTCCTCCAAAGATGAAATTCGAATTGGGTGATGTGTCATTTGATCCCTATCATTTTGCCCTTGAAAATGACCAAATCTAGTCAAAAAATTCCCTTTTGACTTTCATCTCCAAGAATGGCCTTCAGATTTTGATTTGATAATTCATAACCAGCTTATTGAAGAAGATTTCAAACCATTCAAACCCAAAAAATCCTGATCTGGGCGAAAATTTGGCTATTCTAGCCGTGACAGGCTTTCACCAGCTAATTTACCCAAAAATCCGCTCCTTAGCTGGTGAAAGGCGGAGCTTTCTCCAACTAACTAGTTATAATTCTGCCTTCTATGCTGGTGAAAGCGTAGATTTTTTCAAAATCAAATTTCTCAGTCATGGAGAGTCCATTTTTCATGCTTAAATAGTTGATCGACATCTATAAAATCTAAGCTTTCCAATGGTGCTTTCAAATCTGCATTTGGAGCCCCAGAACCTAGTCAAATATTCCCTACAAGATTAGGCTCATTCTCTAAAAAATGCCAGTGCATTTTTTATTGCTAACACATACCTTCCTTTCGATTTTTGTTTTCATGACTGTAAGGATGAAAACTCACAGTTGGAATTGACACTTTGTTTCGATTTTTTACTAAAGGAAAACTGTTCATATGGTCTATTATCAAATTGTCGTATTTTTGCTATGAACATGATTGTTCTCCTTGTTTATAACTCTTTGGTTCTAAACGTGCCTTGGTTACATAAGTGAAAGACCTCCATTCATTAATATTCAATTGATATTAATGGAGTTTTGATTCATAAAACTTTTAATTATTCAATTTTATTTGATACACTTACCTTTGTAATCAAGCCATGAATGTGTGTACTATGGTTTTCAAGTGTTTTGATCCTTATACGTACCCATATGCCAAGTTGTCATATGAAGTACAACATGCTATTTATGGTCTTGGGCTTCACGATTTCATTCCCACGTATGGTGATTAACACCTCTGCCTACCATTTGAACTGTCATCGCATTGTTTTGTGAGAAAATCGGGGCTATGGCTCTGTGGTTTTTTATCAAACCCTACCTCTGAGTTCTGTGTTGATTCCCTTCTGTTCGCCATGGCTCCAGTGGTAAGGATTGAGCCCAATGGCATCCAAACCTTGTTATCGTATGATAACGCCAAAGACGATTTAGAAAGGAACAATTGGCATTTGTTCATTGAAAAGTTTAAGGGTTTCAATCTGAGAGTTGCCCAAGAGTTCGCATTGACCTTCGATGGCTGCAGAGCAAAGATAGGTGACATGCAGCTAGAGGTAACTGAAGAATTTTTAAGCCAAGCTACGAGTTTACCAGCTGTCGGGCAAAAATGGTTCAAGAACACAAAAGTTGAAGAGGTCCCCTGGTCTTTGATGTTCACCTCACGGAAAATCACTAGTTGCGATCGAGGTATGTCTGTCTCATCTTTAAAACCTAGGTGGCATGATCTTCTTGCTATTGTAAAACAATTCATTACGTGTGAAGGAAGATTTGGGATAGTTTTCCTGTATCATCTGTGATTTCTTATGAGTTTCATTGACTTTCTGTTGAATATGCCCTACTTCCTAATTAGAAGTCTGTACAAGATGGGAAAACGGTTTAGGAGGCAGAGGTCTGATTCAAGTTTGTTCCATCATGGTTTAATTAAAATTATCCTTGTGCATTAGTTGCAATTACACAATGATTGTTGGGATGCTTTTGTTTTATGAAATGGCTTTGGCAATAATGAGTTGGGACAGGTTGATAAGCCTGTTATCACAGAAACCCTCGTGAACACTACAACCTCTTCTCCACCACTCCTTCCCTGTGATCCTACCCCTAATATTCAACCCTCGACCCACCTTGATGTTACTCAACCAAACAATCAACCGGGTTCGCGCCCTAAGAGTTGCACTAGTATTGTTAAAAAACCCACAGGGAAGAAGCTTAAGGGTAGCGTCGATGTTAATTACAAGAATAAAAGGGTTGGCCGTTTGATTTCACGATATGCTCGAAACAAATCCAAACCCTGTGCAGACACAAACAATACAATTGAATTAAGTGAAGACTCAGATTTGGAAATTGAAAGGTTCTTGGCTGAAGAGGATCCAATGTCATATGGACTTTGCCCTGACAGACCCTACGATTATGTTAGAAACCTACCTCCATGTCTAAAGGATAATCCCAAATTTCCTGGCATTCGATTCTGTGATAAACCTACATGTCGCGTAGACGATTCTCCAACTATTAATGTTATCAGTGCCAATGCACAGTCCCTACAACCACAGTGTAATGAGTGTCGATCCTGGATCGACATGTATTATACGGATGTGCCTTTACTACAGTCCTAGCTTAAATATTTGAAAGACCAAGTGGATTCGTTGATGAACGAGAACAGTAGACTCCAATCCATAACTCAAGCAAAGTACAAACACCTAAAAACTATAGGATTTGTCATTTTTAAGAATGTAGAGGCAACGACAGCAATAGTAAACTCCAAGATTGCTTGATATGTTTTAATCCCATGATTTGAGGTATGATCTTTTTCAAGTTTAGCATGATTTTGTCACTCTCAATTTAGGGTATACGATTTGTTTGAATAGATCACTTTTCTTATAAAAATTAGTTTGTTTTGTTTGTTGAATAAAATATGATTGTAGTGCTAATTATAACTAGCTATAGAATCGTAAGATTCTGTAGCTAGTTAGAAAAATTCGAATTGCTTGTTTTGACAATTGAAAACACATCGAAAATATTCCCATTTTCATTTGTTTTTAGGAACCTATGATTTCTAAGGAGATTTGAGGCACTGTTGGGATCTCCCAGCCATACCATCTTTATATTTTTAGTAAATAGATTAGGCTGTTGGTATTTTGATATCGAGTAAAATCAGGGAGGTTGCATCCCCCATATTTTGGAACATATTTGATATTATCAATAGGGAACATTTTGTTACTGGAACCTATATAAGCATGTTATTTTGTAAACTGGAAATCATCTCTTCCTGGGGCAAGACTATGGATTTTTCATTTACAGACTTGAATGAAATATAATATTCGTCACAGCTTTAGCTTTTCCGTATTGTGGTTTTATTCAAGTCATGATTATTTCAATTTGTAATTAGATTATGATTGCTTTCGCTGTCGTGGTTTACTACAAATTGGTATGATAAAAATTTATATATTATCCATGTTTTATGTTCCAGATTTAACACACAGCAATCATTTTGTTCAAATTTTAATTAAGAGATTTATCTTTATCTTTTATTGAATGTTTATACACAAGTTCTCACAGCAGGATTTATCTTAATGTGGTTGCTTGTGAAATTATGAGATTGTTGTGATCATATCTCTTATATGTTTTATCATTCGAATTCCATCATTACTGCTTCACATTTATGAGAAGCAATTGCAGGATCTGCTGCAGGTTTACCTCATCAGACAAGGAAATTGGATGCTACACACTGAACAAATATCGGATGCGGTAACAGGTCAGTTTGTTAGTTTAATTTCATTAGTTTAATGAATACAGAAATTTCCTATAGTTAAAACATCTTCTACTATCTGTGATTTATGTTTTCAATTAGATAGTTTGATATTCCATTTCTCGGTTATAAACATTATAAGAAAATAAATCAAAAAGATTAAATAATAGCTTTACTGTTGTTTAAAAAATCAATTTATATTAGATTTTCGCGGATTTAGATTAAAATTTGTATTTTGTAAATGTTATATATATATTAGAAATAGAATCATTTGTATATATTGTACATATAATAAGTAGAGTTATTTTATAAATATTAGTTAGTTAAACTGTAAATATATATTAGATATATATATATATATATAGTTTTCAGCGATTGTTATTCATGAAGTTATGGCATTTTCTTTAGTTTTGTTGTTTCGCCTTATTTAGGACTTAGATCGGCCAACGGAGCCGCTAAAACCGTCGGATTGGATTAATCCAAACGGCTTGGGTTAATTAGACAACCCCGAATTGGATTCACTCCTCCAGTTGACGAGCGGTCAATTTTGCCCCTCAACAAATGGCGCTAGAAGGAGGGCCTGAAAACTATTAATGGCACGAGGAGGTCATAAGATGACTCCACCACCTACCCGATCACCTATAGTAACTAGAATTCGTTTAGACAACAACATTGTCCCTCAAACAACAACCACATCAAAGGATGATCTATGGATCACAGTTGAACCAATAACTCCAAATCCTACGGGTGGTGACATACAAGAGATTATTCGGTAATCTCTCATAAGAACGCACAGTGCCTTAGCTCGTATAAGACAACTAAACTGACCTTTGAATCAACCATTAGAATTATCTGATATCAGAGAACAACTTGGAGGTACAGACCTTACATTAAATCCTATAGATTTAATGCTCACTCCTACAGTGGGAGGATCTGGTATACCACCATCACCACCTCCTTCATCTCCTTCTTCTTCTAGAGAAGAATCCTCTGAGGAAGGAAGTTCCTCATCCTAGCCTTTGACACCACCCACACCTATGGACAACCCAAACAATCCCACCAGACCCTGGCTCGACCAAGATGTAGTGGCCATACCTGGGCCTCAGCATCCTTTACCCAAGAACCCAGAGAAATGGCTCCCTAAATTTGACCTGGACTCCAAACAGATCGTTGAAGATCACATCAAAAGTTTATGTTATCCATTAGACTCCATAGTGTTGAGCACGAAGACGTAGTCTGTAGATTGTTTCCCTACACCTTTGAAGGCAATGCCTCTATCTGGTACTTTGCCCAATAGCCCCATACCATCGTGTCATGGGAGAAATTTGAATCTTGTTTCCTTGAGAAGTTCAGAGATGACAAGTCTCCTGAAGTTCTAGTCATGGAGCTTTCTAGTTTAAAAATGAACCCCAAAGAAAAGATCAAAGACTCTAATAAAAGGTTCTTGACACTAAAGAACCGGATCCCTACGGATTCGATGCCTGCCGACAATCTTATTATCGCATATTAAACGAAAGCCTTACATCAAAACATAGCCATTTGGGTAAAGAGATCCAAGAAAGCCACGTTGTTAGAAGCCTTCGAAGAGGCCAGTCAGATCGAGAAAGACATTCTTAGTTTAAAACACACTACTAGCAATGAGACAGAGACTAGTTCATCTTCCAAAAGGAAAATCAAAATCCTCCCTAGACCTTCCCAAAACAAAGCTCAACCTGAAAGCTCAGATTTAGAAAATTAACAGAAAGTCATTCAAAAATTGTCCAACCAAGTTATATATTTGAAAAGGTCGGCTGAAGAATATTCTTCAAGCAAAGGGCCTTACAAACCCCCTTTTGGAATCCTTTTCCCATCAACCGACCTAATTCAAATACTGAAGGCCTAAATCTAGAAAGCCTACAATTTGCTATTCAAACGATCCTAGAAGCACACGATAACTTGATTCCTCCCGAGGTTCTTGAAGAAGTAGCCGAACAAGAAACGATAGAAGAAGATGAATCCTCTCTGAATATTTTCGGACATTTTTCAGATAGCATTTTTCAAGCTAATTTCGAAACAGTGCACCCTTACAATACTAGGAGCAAGACAACAAATAAGCCTTCTTCTGGAATCACTATGACTTTGCCTCCAAAATAGTCTAAATCAACTGAGACTAAACAAAATTCAGTAAACCCAAGTTTAGATTATGATTTGGTTGAGGATCTCAAAAAGCTTAGGGCTAATATCTCTGTTTATGAATTATTAAAATTCCCTTTTCTTCTGCAAAAAATGCTGCAGAATATTGCAGGGAACAATCCGAACAGTAACAAAGGTGTTCAAAACAACCCCAAAATTCCTCTAAAGGCCTCTGCCAAAACTACATCCGAGCTTCACAATAAAAGAGACCTTCCTGTAAATAATGTAACAAATGTAGATAAATCAGTTCTAGAGTCTGCGAGTAAAAAACAACAAACTTCTACTGTTAATGCTCGCAAAAATGTCCCTCCATTTTTGTTAAATTTTGAAATTTTCAATAGGAATGTACATAACTGTATGGTAGATTTAGGTGCGTCATCTAACCTAATTCCTTGGTCTATTTGTGAAAAGATCAATGCCGAAGTTCAACCATCCAGCTTGAAAATTATCTAGCTTGATCGAACTAGTGTTAAAGTAATAGGTGAATTAAGAAATGTGCTTATAAGATTGTCGTCTAACCCTAAAGTTCATCAAGTAATTGATATTATTGTTGTAGATATCCCATAAGTTTATGGTCTGTTTTTAAGCAGAGACTGGTCAGAACAACTACACGACTATTTTGGGACAGATTGGTCTCACTTGTGGCTGCCCAAGAATGGAAATCCCAACAGAATCAAGGTCAATCGTGAACGTTATCTAAAGTTCACGGTGACTGATTTAAATGATCCCAATGAACCATTCACTCCTTCTACCGATTCACCCGAAATACAGGGGATGGATACCTTTTTCAGCAATTTCGTGGCCGAAACTTCCACTATCACTAACCTGGAACAACAGTCTGAAATTTTGACATATACGCAGGCAACAGCTTCTTCTCAGTGGTCACGTGCAACCGACGAAAATCAAATATGGTCTCTATACTTTGATGGATCAAAATCCAAGGAAGGAGCTGGTGCAGGCTGTGTGATCATCGATCCAGCAGGTAACAAGACTTTGATTGCTTGCAGGTTAGAATTTGAATGTACAAACAACACAGCCGAATATGAGGCACTCTTGCAAGGCCTCATAAAAGCGTTAGATTTGAACATTCGAAATTTGATTGTCTTTGGTGATTCGGAAATCGTGGTTAGACAGGTAAAAAATTCTATCCACTGTTTATCTCCGCACCTTAAAAGCTACCAAACTGAGGTATGGAATTTAATGAACAAGTTCTCCACATTTAACATAAATTCTATTCCTATATTGAATAATTCGGAAGTTGATTTGTTAGCTAACGTCGCTTCAAAATTTTTTCCTGCAGAAGGCTTATCCCCGAATGCATTTTCCGTCGAACTGTTGTTCAGACCGTCCGTCCCAGACAACATCACGAATTGGAGAGTCTTCGATGACGATCAACAGATTATAAGTTTTCTGCATATGGAAGAAAATTTCCAGGGTGTGGTGATCGACGAAGGTACCCATGACGAAAATCTTCGTGACTTTATGGTAATACCAGATCCAAGATCTCCAGAATATTCATCAGACATGGTAAATTCTATCCCGAAATCTGTAGTTAGATTAGAAAATTTTTATGATCTTCACGACAAGTTCAGAAAATCAGTGAACTGTAGAACGAATAGTTCCTCTTTGACGCATGAAAAAGTAAGTTTGGGAACTAAAGACAACCCACAGTGCATTAATTTAGGGTTGGGATGTTCTGAGCAAGAATAAGTAGCATTTATTAATTTGTTTAAGGAATTCAAAGATGTTTTTTCCTGGACGTACGGCGACCTGAAAACCTTTGATCCTAACATCATACAACACGTTATCCCCATGAAACCCCAAACCCAACCTTTTCAACAAAAGTTAAGGAAAATGCACCCAAAACTTGAACCAAAGGTCAAGAAGGAATTAAAGAAACTCTTGAACGCTAAGATAATCTTCCCAGTTAGGCACACACAATGGGTCTCTAATCTTGTCCCTGTCCAAAAAAAGAGTGGTGAAATACGACTATGTGTCGATTTCTGAAATCTTAACCGAGCGTCTGATAAAGACAACTACCTTGTCCCTCCCATGGAACAGATCCTTCAACAGGTGTCTGGTTCCGAAAGATTATCCTTGTTGGAAGGTTTTTTAGGGTATAACCAAGTCCTTATGTCTCCTCCAAACCAACTCAAAACCACCTTCTGCACTCCATGGGTGTTGGTCCCCGGTTTTGACTATGTTCTTCGCCCATACTACTTACCATTGACCTCCAACTATATGCCAGTATCACCCTTTTTGACCTCCTTTTGATATAATCAACATCCCTTT
>JZKD02S2063544.1:30195-51429 GCA_000966675.3 Picea glauca
GCATTAGATTTGCTTCAGCATTAGATTTGTTTTCCAGATTAGATAGCATTAGATTTGCTTTAGCATCAGATTTGTTTTCCAGATTGGATAGCGTTAGATTTGTTTCTCTGTAGGTGGCACTAGATTGGTTTTGAACGCACAGAATGAACGCAGTTCAGACATTACTCTATGTGTCATGACTGAAATGATAATGCTGATGATAGATGGTTAAACATGGAGTTAGAATGATTTTATAGAAGTGTTTTTTTAACAGAAATAGCAATCTGAGCCTTTGAGTACTAGACTGTTTTGCTTCTGTCTATGATTCCATAGGAAATGCTCAGTTTTGAGTTAGTCATCAGAAATCAAATTCTTAGAATAGGTGTGTGCTTTATTTTTAGGATAGCATTCGAATAAAGACTAGATGCTTGCCTGCACATACTGTGTATAAGCTCGAAGTATACCAACCCTGGTTTGACAATTTAGTGATTCAGGACACTTAAAAGCTACAATTTAGCAGCCTGACAATGGGGTACCTACGCTTATAGAAAGATGCCCTTTGGACTCATAAACTTCGGTGCCACTTTCTAGAGAGTGATGGACATCGCTTTTCGAGGCTTAATCAATCAATCTGTGGTAGTTTACCTGGATGACATCACTATCTTTTCAAAAAATAAAGAAGATCATCTAGCTTATTTAAGATCCGTTCTACAGCGATGTCGAAATTACGACATTTATTTGAATCCTAAAAAATCTATCTTCGCAGTGGAACAAGGTAAACTCCTCGGATTCATTGTATCAAATGAAGGGATGATTATCGACCCTAAAAGATCTCAATTCATTTCAAAACTGCCCCCTGCCTCGTCAAAAAAGTCCATGCAATCTTTCTTAGGTCAGATAAACTTTGTTAGGAGATTCGTCCCCAAATTTTCAGAAATGGTGAGACCATTGCAAAACCTAATAAAAAATGATGTACAGTACCATTGGGGACCTTTAGAAAGCCAGGATTTTGATTCAATAAAAAAGGCCATAATAAATACTCCTTCTCTAATGAGCCCCAACTTTTCGCAAGACTTCACCCTCTACACGTTTGCCTCTGACCGCTCATATGCTGTCGTCCTAACTCAAAAGAATGCTGAAAACAATGAAGTCCCAATCGCCTTTATGATCTCAATCTTCAAGGGGGTGGAACTTAATTAACCAACAGTAGATCAGAAAGCCTATGCTATTTTCAAAGCAATGAAGCACGTCCGATCTTATCTGTTGAAATCTAGGATGAAAATCATTGTCCCTTACCCGACTGTTAGAAATCTGTTAGTACAGAAAGAACTAGGCGAAAAAAGGGCAAATTGGGTCACATCCTTGCAAGAGTATGACATAGAAATCATCCCAGCACAAATTGTAGGACAACAAGAGGAAAATGATATGTTAAATCCAGGACAACACTATCAAAATCAAATCTGATGTGCACAAAACCCTGTTAGTCCTTGGTATGATGACATAAAATTTTGTCTTATACACGGATCAGCTCCCCGTCACCTTGATCCCACAAAAAGGAGAGCATTAAGATTAAAATCTGTTTCTTTTCAAATGATTAATGGTATTTTGTTTCGTCAAAATTTTGATGGAGTACTAATGTGTTGTCTTGAGAAAGATGAAGTAGAAAAAGTCTTATTGGAATTGCATGCAGGAGAAGCTGGTGGGCATTTTGGTGGAGACACCACTGCCCATAAAGTATTAAGAGCAGGTTATTACTGGCCTACCCTTTTTAAAGACTCTCATGCTTTATGTCGCAAGTGTGTGATTTGCCAAAAAGCATCCGGACGGATACAGAAACCAACTTTCCCTTTGCAACCAGTTTCGGTAGACTCCCCTTTTCAGTAGTGGAGTCTAGATATTATAGGCCCATTCAATCCGCCATCCTCGCAGTAGCATAAATATATCATAACAACCACAGATTAGTTCACCAGGTGGTCCGAGGCTGCCCCATTAAAAGCTGTAAATACCAGCTAGGTAATATCCTTCTTGAATTCAAATATTATTACTCGTTTCGGTATCCCTGAATGCTTGGTATTTGATAATGCTTCTTATTTTTTGTCTCTTGAAATGAGTGATTTCTCTCTAGAGAAAGGAATTAAATTAAATTACTCTGCCAACTATTACCTCCAAGGCAACGGTTTGGCAGAATCGACTAATAAAAATCTGATCAAGATTATCAAGAGAACAGTCTCTCAAAACCATAAAAATTGGCATAACGCATTGTTAAACGCAATCTGGGCTGATAGAGTAACTCCTAAAACTACTGTGGGTAACTCACCTTTCTTTCTCGTTTATGGAAGGGAGGGGATTCTTCCACCACATGTCCTCCTTCCATCTTTGTAGTTATCGCAGAAAGTACAGGAAGAGGATTGTCCCCCTTTGGAGAGTCAAATTAATGCTTTGTTAAAATTAAAAGAAGTGAGGGCTCAAGCAAAACGGAAATTGGATCAACATCAACTCATTGTTAAAAACTGGTTTGATTCCAATTCTGCCTCTGACAAAAATTTTGAGGTAGGTGACCTTGTCCTAAAATGGGACAAACCTCATGAGGGAAAATGAGAGCATACAAAGTTTCAGAACTTGTGGTTGGGACCATTTTTAATTTCTAAGAAATTGGGTCCCAGTTCCTTCTAATTACAGAATTTAGAGGGACAGTCAGACACCTTTCCAGTGAATGGTCAAGCTCTAAAAAGGTACTTCGCCTGATGACACTCCCATGTACACTGTGTAAATTTTTGTTTTGTTTTGTTTGTTGTTTGTTTTTTCTTTGCTGGTTTGTTTTGATTTTTCCTTTATGCTTATTAGTCTCTCTTTTTGAAACACACATGCCTGCATCATGGGCTAGCTCAGACGAAGAGAACAAAAAAAATTCCCCTCTAAAATGACTACTGAAAGTTGTTTAAACATCAATTGTGATATTTTTCTGAATTTGCATCCATGTTAAAGATAACTTGTTGTTTGAAAAGCGTTTCTTGATTTCAATCTACAACTGAAGGTACTCACAATCATCCATAAAAATTCTTTTTACGCTATCCCTGTTCCTTAAGATAACAACTCAGAGATGTCTCCCTGCTCTTGAAAGTCGGTTTTATTAACAAACTATTTCTAGATCTTAATGAAGGACAACTAATAAATTTCTTCAAGGTCTGCAATTTACTAAGATGTGTCCAAAAACCAGGATTTTCAGTGTCACCCCGCTCTATTAAAAATCTTTAAAAAACTAAATAAATTTTCAGAGAGCTGTGGGAAGTGCTTGTAAACTTGCCAGGGTACTGAACAGTTCTGTTGGAAGTAGGTAAATGCATGCATGATGCCAAGATAACTTCGTCAGGGTACTGAACAGGCCCGCTGGCAGCGAAGCAATGTCAGGTATATGAAAATTCTCAGATATGGATTCTTTTTTGACCTTAAATGTCCTTCGTTCTGATTTGAAACTTCTTGGCAAGATATAGATATCAGAGTGAGTTAATTGACATCCCTGTCGAGGCTATGGATGCTTTCTGGAAGCAGCGGCCCTGTCAACAGTATTGAATATTTTAACTTTAATATCGTGACTCTCTTCTGTTAAGATTGTTGTTAGTTTTTGTCTCTTTAAAATAACAATAATATGAAACTGGAATGCATTATAATTGTTTACGATGTTCAGACAACTTTTTGGTTGTTTTCGATTCGAATTTTTTTCTGATTATCCTAATCTGAACTCGTTCATTTGGCAGAGATAACTGCTTCTCCCAGCGTGTCGCCATTGTTGGCAGCAATAATGTAATTTCTATTGTTTATAAGCTGCCTACACAGGGTCTCTAAATTTTCATTACTCGTCATGAGCATTTTCACTAAACGACACTTATCACTTGTCTCTTTTTACATACCTTCCTTTCGATTTTTGTTTTCATGACTGTAAGCATGAAAACTCGCAGCTGGAATTGACACTTTGTTTCGATTTTTTATTAAAGGAAAACTGTTCATATGGTCTATTATTGAATTGTCATATTTTTGCTATGAACATTCTTGTTCTCCTTGTTTATAACTCTCTGGTTCTAAACGTGCCTTGGTTACATAAGTGAAAGACCTCCAATCATTAATATTCAATTGATATTAATGGAGTTTTGATTCATAAAACTTTTAATTATTTGATTTTATTTGATACACTTACCTTTGTAATCAAGCCATGAATGTGCGTACTATGGTTTTCAAGTGTTCTGATCCTTATACGTACCCATATGCCAAGGTTTCATATGAAGTACAATATGCTATTTATGGTCTCCGACTTCATGATTTCATTCCCACGCATGGTGATTAATGCCTCTGCCTACCATTTGAGTTGTCATCGCATTTTTTTGTGGAAACTCGGGGCTATGGCTCTGTGGTTTTTTATCAAACCCTACCTTCGAGTTATGTGTTGATTCCCTTCTGTTCGCCATGGATCCAGTGGTAAGGATTGAGCCCAATGGCATCCAAACCTTGTTATCGTATGATAACGCCAGAGACGATTTAGAAAGGAACGACTGGCGTTTGTTCATTGAAAAGTTTAAGGGTTTCAATCTGAGAGTTGCCCAAGTGTTTGCATTGACCTTCGATGGTTGCAGAGCAAAGATAGGTAACGTGCAGCTAGAGGTAACTGAAGAATTTTTAAGCCAAGCTACAGTTTTACCAGCTATCGGGCAAAAATGGTTCAAGAACGTAAAAGTTGAAGAGGTCCCCTGGTCTTTGATGTTCACCTCACGAAAAATCACTAGTTGCAATTGAGGTATGCATGTCTCATCTTTAAAACCTAGGTGGCATGATCTTCTTGATATTGTAAAATAGTTCATTACGTGTGAAGGAAGATTTGGGTTAGTTTTCCTGTATTATCTGCGATTGCTTATGAGTTTCATTGACTTCCCGTTGAATATGCCCTACTTCCTTCTTAGAAGTCTATACAAGATGGGAAAACAGTTTAGGAGGCAGAGGTTTGATTCGAGTTTGTTCCATCATGGTTTAATTAAAATTATCCTTGTGCATCAGTTGCAATTACACAACGATTGTTGGGATGCTTTTGTTTTACGAAATGGCTTTGGAAATAATGAGTTGGGACAGGTTGATAAGTTTGTTATCACAGAAACCCTCGTGAACACTACAGCCTCTTCTCCACCACTCCTGCCCTATGATCCTGCCCCTAATTTTCAACCCTCGACCTACCTTGATATTACTCAACCAGACAATCAACCGGGTTCGCACCCTAAGAGTTGCACTGACTGTTAAAAAACCCACAGGGAAGAAGCTTAAGGGCAACGTCAATGTTAATTACAAGAATAAAAGGGCTGGCCGTTTGATTTCATGATGTGCTCGAAACAAATCCAAACCTTATGTAGACACAAACAATATGATTGAATTAAGTGAAGACTCAGATTCGGAAATTGAAAGATTCTTAGCTGAAGAGGATCCAATGTCATATGGACTTTTCCCTGACAGACCCTACGATTATGTTAGCAACCTGCCTCCATGTCTAAAGAATAATCCTGAATTTCCTGGAATTCGATTCTGTGATAAACCTACATGTCACGTAGACGATTCTCCAACCGTTAATGCTATCAGTGCCAACGCACAGTCCCTACAACCACAGTGTAATGAGTGTCGATCATGGATCGACAGGTATTATACGGATGTGACTTTACTACAGTCCCGACTTAAATCTTTGAAAGACCAAGTGGATCCATTGACAAACGAGAACAATAGACTCCAATCCATAACTCAGGCAAATGGAAAATGCCTAAAAACTACAGGATTTTCCATTTTTAAGAATGTAGAAGCAGTGACAGCAATAGTAAACTCCAAGATTGCTTGATATGTTTTAATCCCATGATTTGAGGTATGATCTTTTTCAAGTTTAGCATGATTTTTTCACTCCCAATTTAGGGTATACGATTTGTTTGAATAGATCACTTTTCTTATAAAAACTAGTTTTTTTTGTTTGTTGAATAAAATATGATTGTCGTGGTAATTATAACTAGCTACAGAATCGTAAGATTCTGTAGCCAGTTAGAAAAATTCGAATTGCTTGTTTTGACAATTGAAAACACATCTAAAATCTTCCCATTTTCATTTGTTTTCAAGAACCTATGATTTATAAGGAGATTTGAGGCACTGTTGGGATCTTCCAGCCATATCATCTTTATGTTTTTAGTAAATAGATTAGGCTATTGGTATTTTGATATCAGGTAAAATCAGGGAGGTTGCATCCCCCATATTTTTGGAACATATTTGATATTATCAACAGGAAACATTTTGTTCCTGGAACCTATATAAGCATGTTATTTTGTAAACTGGAAATCATCTCTGCCTGGGGCAAGACTATGGATTTTCCATTTATAGACTTGAATGAAATATAATATTCATCACAGCTTTAGCTTTTCCATATTGTGGTTTTAGTCATGTCATGATTATTTCAATTTGTAATTAGATTATGATTTCTTTCGTTGTCGTGGTTTATTACAAATTGGTATGATAAAAATTTATATATTATCCATGTTTTATGTTCCAGATTTAACACACAACAATCATTTTGTTCAAATTTTAATTAAGAGATTTATCTTTATCTTTTATTGAACGTTTATACACAAGTTCTCACAACAGGATTTATCTTAATGTGCCTGCTTGTGAAATTATGAGATTGCTGTGATCATATCTCTTATATGTTCTATCATTCGAATTCCATCATTACTGCTTCACATTTATGAGAAGCAATTGCAGGATCTGCTGCAGGTTTACCTCATCAGACAGGGAAATTGGATGCTACACACTGAGCAAATATTGAATGCAGTAACAGGTCAGTTTGTTAGTTTAATGAATACAGAAATTTCCTGTAGTTAAAACATCTTCTACTATCTGTGATTTATGTTTTCAATTAGATAGTTTGATATTCCATTTCTCGGTTATAAACATTATAAGAAAATAAATCAAAAAGATTAAATAATAGTTTTACTGTTGTTTAAAAAATCAATTTATATTCGATTTTCGCGGATTTAGATTAAAATTTGTATTTTGTAAATGTTATATATATATATATATATATTAGAAATAGAATCATTTGTATATATTGTACATATAATAAGTAGAGTTATTTTATAAATATTAGTTAGTTAAACTGTAAATATATATTAGATATATATATATATATATAGTTTTTAGCGATTGTTATTCATCAAGTTATTGCATTTTCTTTAGTTTTTTTTTTCGCTTTCTTTAGGACTTAGATCGGCCAACAGAGCCGCTAAACCCATCAGAGTGTATTAATCCAAACGGATTGGATTAATTAGACAACCCCGGACCGGATCCACTCCTCCATTTGATGAGCAGTCAATTTCACCTGTCAACAACTCTCTAGCCACAACTGCTTCAAGGTTGTCGCCTCTAGAGGATTATGAAGCCTCCCGATTCACTGTGGAGATGCTCTACAAACCGTCAGTACCTAACAACATTTCTAATTGGAAAGTCTTTGAAGGAGATGAACAGATCATAAACTTCTTGACTAACCAAGACAATTTCAAAGATTTGGCTATTGACGATGAAGTATTCTAAGAGAAATCAACAGAAACTGATCATCGGACAGGTCAACCTATTGATAGATCAAAGTCTCACACAATCCTGAAAGGGATAGCTAATCTGGAAAACCTGTTTGACTTGAAAGAGCGATTTAATAGGCCTAAAAATGCAAAGACAGGTAGCTCTTGTCCCCTGCATGAAACTATAAATCTTGGGACCCCGAAAAACCCTAAGAATATAAACCTCGACTCAACCATATCTAAGGAGGAAAGGAAATCTTATCTCAAATTATTCAGACAATACCAAGATGTCTTTTCATGGTCCTATCGAGATATGAAAACGTATGATACTCGGATCATTCAACACACTATCCCGCTAAAACCTGAAGTGTAACCCTTCCAACAGAAGCTCTGAAAGTATCACTCATCTTTGGAACCTCTCATGTATCAGGAATTGAAGAAACTTTTAGATGCCAAAATAATCTTCAAGGTTAGGCATTCCGTGTGGGTAGCAAATCTAGTTCCAGTGAGGAAACAGTCTGGAGATATCCTCTTATGCATAGATTTTAGGAACCTCAATAGAGCTTCAAAAAAGGACAATTACCCAGTCCCACCAAGGGAGCAACTCCTACAGACCGTGTCTGGCTCGGATATTTTCTCTCTACTGGATGGTTTCTTAGGTTATAACCAAGTTCTGGTTTCAGAAGAAGATCGTTTGAAAACTACCTTTTGAACCAAATGGGGAACCTTCGATTATAAACACATGCCTTTTGGGTTAATTAACGCAGGAGCAACCTTCCAAAGGGCCATGGATGTAGAATTTTGGGGACTAATCAGCAAGTGTGGGGTAGTGTATCTAGACGACGTAACTATGTATTCAAAGAAAAAAGAAGAGAACATCCAACACTTAACTCATATTTTCGAGAGGTGTAGGAAATACGGTATATCCTTAAACCCTAAGAAAACTATCTTCGATGTTGAGGAAGGTAAGTTGTTAGGTCACATTATATCTCAAGCAGTCATTTGCATAGACCCATAAATGATTAAATCCATAGCTCAACACACGTTGCCTCACAACAAGAAGGCTATGTAGTCCTTTTTCAGACAAATCAATTTTGTGTGTAAATTAACTCTCGATTTCGCGGAAACTATCAAACCCCTAAAAAATATGATTCGCAAAGATGTTGAATTTAAATGGGATGATGAACAAAAGGATGCTTTCAGAAACATCAAAATTGCTATATCTCAAGCCCCGGTGTTACGAAGTCCTGATTTCAATAGAGATTTCTTCCTTTATACTTTTTCCTCCGACCAATCTTTAGCTGCGGTATTGAATCAGAAGGATGATGAAAACAATTAGGCCTCAGTTTCGTTCATGAGCACTAATCTCCAGGGGGTTGAGCTTAATTATCCTGCTATAGATAAATAGGCCTATGCAGTATATAAAGTAGTAAAACACTTTAGGTCTTACATCCTCAAGAACCACACCAAGGTAATTGTGCCACATCCAGCGGTCTGATCCTTGTTCACTCAACCTGAGATGGGGGAAAGATAAAGTAATTGGATGGAAGTGGTCCAAGAATTTGATCTAGATATAAAACCTTCCAAACTAGTAAAAGGGCAAGGGTTATGGAAACTTGCAGCCAAAGCCCAGGACCAAGTAAATGAATATTCTGGATGGGAGAATGAAATGGCACTATGGTGTGGATAAGTATCATATATCTCCCCAAGACAAGAGTCTTGGTATAAGAATTTAACTTATCTCCTACACCACAGGACTTGTCAAGAAAATCTCAACCCTAGGGAAAGGAGAGCTCTCAGGCTAAAATCTGCACAATATCACCTTATAAGTTCGATACTCTTCCAGATTAATTATAATGGGGTGCTATTAAGATGTATTAAATGTCAAGATGTAGACAAGGTTCTAAAAGAGCTCCATGATGGCCCTGCTAGCGGGCAATTCGCAGGAAACACCATCGCTCATAAGATACTGAGAGTCAACTATTATTGGCCCACCTTGTTCAAAGATGCTCACACCTACACTAGAAACTGTAAAACTTGTCAAATGAGCACTAGGAAGGAGAAGAGGGCAGCAACTCCACTCCAACCTATGATTATCTCTAGGCCTTTTGAGCAATGGGGGTTGGATATCATAGGAGAAATCGTACCTAGCTCTTCTAAACAACACAAGTACATTCTTACCGCCACCGATTACTACACGAAATGGGCAGAGGCCATCCCTCTGACTCATGTAATTGAGAAGGTGGTAATCCAATTCATAGAACAACAACTGATCACAAGGTTTGGTGTCCCTTCTGTCCTGGTCTTTGATAATGCAACTTATTTTTCATCCGCCCTATTGAAAATTTTTTTTCTAGACAAAGGAATCATAATTAGGTACTCTACAAATTATTATCCGCAGGGAAATGGGGTGGGAGAATCAACTAACAAGAACCTAGTGAGGATATTAAAGAAGACAGTTGCAGATAACCAAAGGAATTGGCATAATCTACTCCATAACGCTCTATGGGCCGTTAGGGTCACGCCCAAGGAAGCTATAGGAAATTCCCTGTACTCTTTGGTTTATGGGAAAGAAGCCATCCTCCCAAATGGGCTCTATCTTCCATCTCTTAAACTAGACCAAGATTCCAACGAGGAACCTTTGTTGGCCATACAACCAGGAATCAACACTCTGCTCATGCTGGAAGAAGAGAGGGAAAAGGCTAAGTCAAAATTTAGCTCACCAACAGATAGTGAAAAGATGGTTTGATAAGCATAAGGCTAAAGAGAATAACTTCGAAGTAGGAGACTTAGTCCTAAAGTGGGACAGAGAAAATGAACTAAAAGGGAAGCATTCTAAGTTTCAAAATATGTGGCTTGAACCTTTCTAGGTGGCTGAGAAGATTGGGGTAGGCACTTATCGGTTGTAGAATCTGAGGGGGAAACTTGATGCCCTCCTAGTGAATGGTCACGCCCTAAAACAATATTTCCAATAATAAAAAAAACAATAATAATAATAATAATAAATGTGCTTTATGTTTTGTATGAGTGTTTTCACGATTGCGAAATGCATTTTTATTGTTTTCTTTTTCTTTCTGGATTTTTGTACTTTGAAAATTGTGTTTAGTAGGACAATGGTTGATCTTAAATCATGTAACATAGCGAACTCTGATCCTAACTCATCGCTCACTTACAAGCACAAGAATCATTGGGGAACTTATGGTTGCTCTGAGGAGTGCTCTATCTAACCTCACAAAATGAATAACTTCAGAGAAATGTCAGAAGTGTATGCTCGGTGGTTTGGTAAGACCTTAAGGGAAAGAATGAAATATGGAAAGGACTATATGAAGCAAGAAGACAAAGCTAGCAAAGGATCCACCTTAACTATCTCACCTTGCAAAATAAATAGACATCATCCTCTCCCACTCGCTCAGGGCATCGTGCTGAAATAAAATTGATATTATCAAAAGAGTGAACAGTAGGAGAGGGTATGCATATATCTTCTTCAGGGATATGGATGCTCGCTGGCAGCAGAGCAAGGTCTGTGATGTCGGGGTGACTCTATTGGGGCTATGGATGCTCACCGGCAACAGAGCGACACCGAAGCAAGTGAGTAGATGTAACTAAATGATTCATTCCAGTGAATGCTTTGCTAAACTTTTGTAAAAAGGGCATGAGTCAGGATTAAAGAAAATGGAGGAAAAAAGGTTAAAACACCACAGCCAGACCCAGAAGCATCAACCAAAGAATTTTAAATGCAAAGGTAAAGAGGTTCTGATTTAAAACCAATCAAGGTTCTCCATCAACTTTCGTATCAGCCAAGCCTTGAAGGAGGAGCAACGATTTTGTTTTCACCCAGAAAGTCACCATTTGTTGAGCACTCAACACACCCTAAAAATCTTGTGTCAAATTTTACCTTTTTGGGTACCACTTGATCTTTTTCACTCTCTGATTTCACTTCAGTGTGAAATTGTTGCCTGTGCTTATCATTTTGTGTATTCATGTTGAGTCTTTTAAAGTCTGCTCGAGCATGCTAAAATCATCATAACTTTAAAAAAGACTAACATTTACTTAAAGAATCGACACTCGAAACTTTTCCCCGACGCGCTTAAGAAATTCAACATCGGGAAGGATTAGAGGTGACAAAAAATCGCTCATGAAGACCAAAGTAGTCGAGCTCCGATCTTCATTGGTGTCGAAAGATGAGAGTTTTTATTACGTAACAGACATCACACAAGAATATCGCCGATGACCGATTCCCGTCGGTGTCGATAAGGAACATAAAGAATAAGCGTCATGTGAGTAAAGGAATGATATTTTCAATCACCAACTTCCGAAATGTTTTCAGCATCAGGGTTTTTATGAAGATGATAAACATAATGGAACTATCTCTGAAGGTCGATTCCTGATAACTTTCGGCATCAGTAATTTTTTAGAGGGTAGGGTCATTAAAGGGTGCGATAAGTTTATCCCCTACCCACGACCACTGATCCCGACACTTGTCTGCATCAGCTGCCTGAGTTCTATGTTATTGCTCATGTCTTGTTGAAAAACCCCAATCTGATTGAGCTGGTAATACCACGTCATCATTGTACGATGAAAACCCGTCGGCGTCGAAAATTTTCTCAGGACGATACCAACGAAAACATACATAAATATATCGTCGATTCCCAACCTGTCCACTGAGAAATGCGACATGATGGGATGTATTAGCTCTAAGATAGACTAGATACGACTCATTTAAAAGGTTAATTAATTCCAATATTGCACATTAGTTTCCAATTCGTGCATAAATCAAAGGGATCGTTTGAGCATGCCGATACAATGCATCTCCCTCCATGCCTCCGTCGTCAACCCATGTATAATTTATTTGCAGAGATTTGGCGGTAGGTTGTTTTGAATTTCATCCATTAATCGTATTAACTGGTTGATACGACTGGTAGGATCTCTCTTGTTATATTCTTTTGAGTCATTGTGAATAAGCTTATTCTGCGTGCAAACAAGTTTGGAGCACCCAAAGGAGCAAGATGAGCAATCCAAAGAAAGCTTCCAAGGTCGAGTGAGTAGTAAACAACAATTTTAGCAAGTGTTACAGGTATGTACCAACTTATGGGTGTTTTACGCTTCATTTCATATGTTTTCATCCAACATTACTCTATACACATGCCTAAAGGATCATTTTCAGTTGCAGGAACAATGACTTTGAGGAAATCCACCACCAGGAAATCTCCAAGAGCACCAAAGCTACAAGAACCAGAGGCAGGAGAAGGTTCCTCCCCGTTGGTCGCAAGGCAATTGGAATTTTCTCCAAAGTCAGTGCCTGTCATCAAGACAAGCACCAAGAAGGCTTTTGTCCAGCCCCCGACCTTTGGAGACACAAAGGAGAACATTGGGACCAAAACAGTATTCCCGCGCTGGGAAGAAATCTTTAAGAAAATCAAGCGGGAGGAACTCCCCGAATATACCCTGCACAACAATCCTAATACGAGAAGACTCGATGATGAAGTTCTCCCGAATGTCCACAAGGCTTACATGCACATGGTGGTGAGCAAGACTCTGGTATTCCCCTGCATCGAACTCTTGAAATGGCTTATTGATCACACTGATGCACAGAGGTGTTTAATTAACGATGAAAATGGCGGATGCATCGGGGTTTTCCTAACAGTGGAAGTTTAGAATTACTACAAACTCAGGGAGCCAAAGGAATGGTTTAACATTGATTTTGTTTTGAGTTTCTATCAAAAACAAGACACCAGTAAGATTATGGCTTCCTGGTGGAGGGAGGATAAACATTTCACTAATCGGACCTCTGGCTGGTACCCGACGACCAACCTAAGAGAGCCTTACATCTATCTAATGGAACTCCTTTGTTGATTGCATGGGGATAAAGACTGTGCCAGGTTTTCAGAGGCTTGGATGCCTCTGGCTTATACCGTAGCCATTTTTGGAACAGGTTTTAACTGGGGTGCAATCATCTCCAAACACCTGAGCACTTGCATACGACAAGATCAGATGCCGAAAGATGGAGAAACCCCTTCCTTCTACATGGCTTCTTATCTACTAGACGTCGTCTACGCCAAGAACATCTTCGTTGGAATGAACTTAAGCTAACACTCCTCAGAGCTCCCGGTGCATGTATACTTCGACATCTTATGGGAAAACAGGTACAAGAAATCCTATTCTCTCATCTCTGACCAATTGATTGCACGCATTTATTGTTTGTTGTTCAAGAAAGAGTTCCCAAGGCTCTCAGTTGTAGCCAAAAAGGTTGTATTGAAAGTAGGCCACTAGTATCTAAATGAGTGTGAAACCTACATCAGGGTTTTTGGCGCCACAAGAGCACCCCATCTCTTACCTATTTATCTCCCCGATCGACTAGTATTAGGGGAAATTTGTTATCAGACCATTTTGCAAGGCTACAACACCACTTTGGTAAAGGATAAGAAGCAGGTCTTCATACCTTATGGGTTTCATATTGGCTTCTACATGGTAAAGGAAACAACGCAGGCCAAGCAAGAAGGGTTAATTCAATTAGAATTTGATTCCAGACCGACAATTTTCGCAAGCACAATCCCAAGGGCCTGGTCCTGAAGCATGCAACACAGGTATCATCTTGTTGGCCCTACGCCCATGACTGGTTTGAGGATGATCTCTTCACCGAAAATGCTATAGACTAGGATGAGGTTTTGGCAAGGATGGTTGATCCCAAAGCAACCAGGTTCAAGGCCATGAGATGGGATGAGCAAGAAATAGTCTTGGAACAATCGGATCAAGAAATCCTCAGGGCTAGCAAAGAAAGGATAACACCTGAATCAGTTGAAGCAGTGGAAACTCCTCAAGAATCCACCGAGACAATGGAGATTCCTTAGGTAACCCCGGTGCAAGCTAGGCATTTCTCCAATGTTCAAGCTATACAGAGGATGGGGGGACTCATGTATCAACAGGACCAGATGTTAATGAAGCGGATGCAAGATAACGCAGACCTCATCATATGGACGAGGCCTCCGACCAATAACCCAAAGGAGATCCCGGCGGGGTCAAGTGGCCCTGATCTCATGAACCTTGATAACATCAATGGGTCAGATAACCCTGAATCCACAATTCCACCGGCTGTATCGTTGGTAGGAGTGATGGCTCAGCCAAAGGCAGACCGAGTATTAGTAGAAACAAGTGTGCCTAACCCTTTGACGGAGTTCATAAATGTATATAGTGATGATGAGAGCCTGGAGGAATCTCAAAGGACCCCTGTGCGTGTCCAAGAAGAAAAGGGACCTAAGAATACTTCTTCCCCTCAACCCGAGTTACAAACCCAGGAGGTCCCACAAAAGGAAATAAAAGCCGAAAGTGGCCTCGAAATGAAGGGACTTGATGCGTCATAAACTGGAGTAGATAATCCAAAGGACAAGCCCGAACCGAATGGGCCAAAGGAAGGATCCCTGCAAAAGGCAATCAACGATTCAACATCCAACGAGCAACTAAGAAACAAGTCTATGCCTGATGTCTCTATTCTGCTCAATAATCAGATCCTCAACAAGAGATAGGCAAAGGTCCGGACTTCGGAGCACAACAAGGAAGTTGAAGAACTCGACCTTGAACAAGTATACACTACCGGTAACCTGGGAAACACACTCACATGGGGTGATCAGTAGATACCCAAGTCGGTAGACGAGGTAGCAGATATCTATGTGATCTCCTATGATCAAAAGAGAAAGGCCATAGTCTAAAGAACCACAAAGAAGAGGAGGATCACGTTGGATCGCTCCATCCTCATCACTACGGAGGAAAATTTGATAAACACAGTAGATGCCCAAACATTGGAGCTCCTTGGTGTGGGGATGGCACTCTCAGATGCCACCCTAGACAGAGCCAAAAGAGACGAAAAGGGGTTGGCCGTTTCCCTGAAGAAACTAGAACATTTACACCACCTGGGTGAGTACTATCAGGGAGCCACTCAGACCATAGTATATCTGAGAAGCAAGTTCGAAGAATCTTACAACCAATTCACAAAACAATGACACCTTTTTACAGCAAAGATAGCTAAGCTCCAAAAGTACACTCTCATGGCACTCACGACATGCAAGGATATGGAGCGATGGTATGAAAGGGTGCAACAAGCAATAGAAAGACTTGAGTACATTGATGCAGTCCAACAAGGTCGAGACAAAGAAGAACATGGTATCCAGATGTTAGGAAAAATCAGCCTTAATCACATGAAGCTATCAACCGAGTATTGGGCTAAGATGACTCAAGACTCACACCGAGAAATTCAAGAGCAGTGGGTCAAATGCGAGAAACATTGGGGAAAAATCAACAAAGCAATGAAGGATATCGTTCTCCTCGAGTTCGGCACCCCCAATAACTTTGTCAACTTGTGCGACATAGTCAAGTCGCATGCCAAGCAAGATTCACTGTGGGCTGAAGAGCTCGCTAACATGACCGATGAAGTACCAGGGCAAGTGAAATGATTTATGGACCATTCGATTAGAGATCGAACTATTCTACATCAATTAAAATCCAGTCTAGCGAAGTACCAGATGCATGCGATAGACATCAGAGGAATACATGCGGCTCCGATGGAATAACACAGTTTTCCATGGGCCCAAACTTGCGAAGAGTTGTTTATCAGTTGGTTTGAGTATGAGAGAAGTCACCCTTTCAAGTGATATCTCGGGTTGACTGTAAAATAAACTGTTAGAATATGACACCACGTGGTGAATTTTGTTTTGCTTAAACTGCACTTAGCCATTATTTTTAGTTGAATTTTACATTATAAATAAATATATCGACCAATTAGCTAGAGGTCGATGGTTGTTGTAAGAACTCTTTCTTTCTGGTTGTTAAGAATTATTTTGAAGCTACTATGAATTGAGAAGTCCTTCTAGACCAGAGACAAGTTATTTTCATCAAATTCATGTGATTGGACGTGGAGAATAACTATTTCCTATCTCGTTTCATGAATGATGCTATAATGAGTAAGAGCTATTTAATCTATTGTCAAGTTGTCTGGTTCTTTACTTTAATGATGAAGATGAATCATTGTGTTATCATGTGATGAATGATTATGGTAGATGAGTTATTTTTCTTGCCATTATTTTGTTGCATATGTGTTTTCTTTCTGATAATTAGATTCTCAAACAGTAATTGGATGCTCAAATGGTTAATGTATTAGTACTAGGCCTATGGTATAGAATCATTGTCTGCATGCTTGAACAGTGGGTTATCCAAAGTTCATCCTCTTCCCTAGTAGTTAGAACTTAATTATGTATGTCACCAAGTTGGTTTATACCGGCTTACACCTCATATCAGTCCCACCCAAGAGAAAATACAAAAAGAGATAGTCCAAACTGAAGGAAGACCCTTCATGAGAAAACATAAAGCCCATCGATAAATTGGTCAGATCACGAGATCTAGAGAACCATTCCACCATTAAACGCTGCAAATTCTAGTTGGGCCTCGATGGCGGGTTTGGTTCCTACTGTTGAATCAGGGATCTAGGACCCATCAATAGATCCCATAGGAAAAATGTTAGCTACTTATGCTTGGGGTCTTGTTCAATCTTCAAACAATCAGGAAAACACATATGCCCTCTTGCATGGTATTCCTTTGGCCAAGGAAGCCAAGGTCAACGCATTGATAGTCATTGGGGATTCCATGGTGGTCATCAAATCAATGCTAGGTAAAAATTATAAATTGGACATCATTCTTACAGTTACCATTTTCTGAGTAGAAAAGGAGGCAAGCTCCTTCCTAAAATCCTTATTCTATAATGTGAATCAAGATTTGAAATCGACAAAAGATCTCTGGGATAAGTAAGCTATTGAACTAAGCTTAGGAGAATATGTAAAAAATGCGGGGCATTCTAGTTGCATCATCCCCTAAGGTTTGATATGGTTAGGCACGTTAATAATATTAAACTATTACATGAACAAACAACTAATAAATCAACTCATCTGCATCAATATAGGAGTAATGAGTATTGGACTTAACCTCCACATCATATGAGAAATTAACATGGCTCTAGTTATTCAATGCCTCGGTATGAATAATTGTCGGCCTTGTGGGATAATGGAGAGTTCAATCTATGTAATTTGGCTCGAATATGGTCTAGATCTGCAGGTGATCGACAACCTGGTAAATGGTATCTCCACACTCAAGCTACCTGTTGTTTATGGTTATAATATTTCAAATTGGGGAAATCTTCAAAGGAAGGTGGCAAGGGTCATGGGTCTAGTTTATAGTGAAGGAAATTTTCTTTCATCTCATGGAAGGGTTCTATGAATTATGGGTTTTATCCCCCTTTATAATTGGTTCTTTTTTTCGGTGTGCTCCTTCCCAGAATGGCCTATAGGGGACAAAACAAGATCTAGTGTCTATTTATTTTTTAAGTATTAGAGGGAAAGCAAGGTCATTGATGACTTATTCTTTTTTATGTTGGGCCAAGACTCCTTCTATTCCCCCTCCCATATTTTTTCTATCTCATATATCTCACAAGGGATTCACCTTGTAGTCCAATATCTTATCACGTTTATTCATAAAGAGGGTTTTAAAATTGTGAAAAATAAAGTCAATATATTGTAGGTGTTGTGGAGGATGCAAGGTATCCGAGAGTTTATAGGTATTGAGAGGTATAAAATGGGTATCTAGTTAAAATAGGTTTTTATTATTATTAGAAAGATGTATTGGGAGGGGGGTTCAAAAAAAGGATTTTGGGAGGTATTTATCAATATCTAGTGAAATTAGGGGTGTTCTATAATATCCCATGAACGCACATGCTATGCCACATTTTCATTGAGTGAAGACCCCATGAGATAGCTAAGAAATGTCTCATGGAGAACATATATATCTTGAAATTTAGGGAATTAAGTCTAATAGGAGCTCTCTATTCTTAGTGATAACAAAATTACATGCAAATGAGCACCATTGTGTCTCCTAGCATGTAACCGCTATGAGTTTATTAGTCTAACAAAAATAAATGATTGATATTTTATAAGTTGAATGCAATATGCTGCAAAAATTGGCTCTAAACCTTCTCAAGGATTATTTATCCATAGCCTCAAACAACAAGGTATCAGATAATTATGCTCGGGATAATCTCAAAGAAGATGAAATGGTTCATCAACTAAAAGAACCAATGGATATAGAGAAAAAAAAACTCTCCTCTCTCAAATGTTGGTTGGGAGGAAGAGAATGGTCCTCATGTATTCTATTAATTACTATGTTTTTCTATGTCATTATGATTTTAGGTGTTTTTGTCAAATGAGCTACTTGCAGGAAAACTTGGAATGTATAACATATAGTATGTTGTAAACTATTTTTGTAGTAGCAGAGAACAAATTATTTTGTTTAGTGAAACTCTAAAAAAGTCACATGTAATTTTTTTTATCCTAGCTACGTCCCTTTATTATAATATAATATATTTTGTTCTAATTATAAAAAAAGGGACTATCATAACACTACTGAATCACCAATGTATTACTTGACTAAATTTCGCACACAAAATCTTAAATACCTTAATGTGAACATGTATTCTTTTTGGAAAACTATCCCTAGTTATTTATTTTATCCTGTATAATAAAGAGAAAATTTGTTTTAAACTTCCTCTATGTTGGGAATATGATAGTTCTTTGAGAAGCGATGGATTTATATGGTCCAATATTTGTAATTTTCTAAATCATTAGCCAAAAATAAGCTTTGAGAGAGAATTGAAAATGCTTAAGAAAACTATTCTTGGTTATTCATTTTAGAGATATAATGCAAATTATATCAACTTGGAAAAGGATTTGATTGTTAACACATTCAAGTTATTTAATACAATAATTGATTAAATTGATAATTGTTTTTTTATCATTTTATATGCATATGTGAAAGATTTGAAGTCAATATTTTATCTCATTTTTTTTATATAAATGGTGCTCTTTTGAATGCATTACACAAAATAGAAGATCAAAATAAGAATTGAGTTTTGGTATATTTCCTTAAACCTTTTTCCTTGGTTGAATTTATAAGGGTTTCATCGTTATGACAACAAAAGCGACGTACAATAGGTAGTTTCTTTTCTTTTTTTTGCGTTAGGAAAAGTAAGGCATCACAATTGAGAAACATGATCGACAAAATTCACCAATCCTAAATCACAGTTAAACACAGCGCACAAGTAATCATTCACATGACACATCATATACTACATTAAATCCAAGGCACAAAATCAAATAAAGTTATTTCATGGTGCAAATCCCAAACACAGTAAGCAATCATACGTCAATAAAATTTTCATTCCGAGCAAGAAGACTGAAATCTAAAACCATTATTCAAGACATTAATTCCATTAGCGCAAGTAGCCCAATATCTAAACATCATACAATACATTATAATTCAATGTGCGCAAGGGGTCTAATTACCCAACTAGTCATACATCACAACAACGAATTGCATGCGATCATTCTAATCAATACTTAATCATTACGCATCAACAATTGATGACACATGAGATTTTATCCTTATCTCGCAAGGCGCAAGAGGAAGAATAATCAATAACCAATCATACCTCAACCAAAATTTAAGGGCACATTAGTAACCAATTCTAATTCAGTCATGCATTCACCAATATTCAACAACACAATAGTGATCTAGCTATTAAAACTAAGTACAATATCAATTTAAAGGCACAAGTGTTAGTTATTAAATCAACATATATCACATCCTATGGAATGTCCTTAAGGAAAACAATTATTCTTTCTAGTGATAAAGGTGAGCCTATAAGGCATAAAATACCTCTAAGGGATATTTGACACTATAGGATGGCCTCTCCAACTAACTTGCATCGTCTTCAGGTATTCTTGGACACTCACCAGCATCAATTACATTTATGAAGGGTTTACTAAAACTTCACCTCTCTAATCTCAATTCCCTTATTAATAGGCATGCCATTGATAGAATGAGGAACAAGGAACACAAAACATTTCTCAATGAAAGGATTACTAGTGAGTTGAGAAAATTTCGTATGCATCTATTGAACATGCATAACCACTACTTGAATGGCAAGAACATTCACAACCTCAAGTCATTTCCTAGGTTAATCTTACTCGTCTTTATGTATCTTATTCAAGGGTGGCGAATAAAACCCTTACGCGAGCACAAGGAATCAAAGATCTACGAAATCATCCATCATTACCTTAGGAACCACATGCAAGTGTATGTGTCTAAACTTTACTCAACATCAGTTCAATCGAATCATAGTATAAATTATTTTACTCAGACAAGATATCATACAGTCTACTAAAAAAGGGGGCGAACTTCACACCAATACACATTACACATAGGGAGAAACCAAGAAAGGGATATCAAGCTATTGCAAGGGATAAAGCAACTCTAGTTATGAATAAGCATCCGGATTAAAACAGTAATATCATGGTCTAACTACTAGTGGCGGAAAAAGATGAGTGTGAATACATTGCTGGGGAATAACGCATGAGGATAAGAGCCCAAGGCACTGAGGGAAACAACCAATAATTGTAGATATTGAGAAAAAAACAATATCACGGGCACAACAAGATAAATGCAAAGACCAATAACCTTCTACAAACTAGAGAATGATCTATTAGATCTGCTTGCTGATTACATTGAAGAGCTCCTCTATTTATAATAGGCTGAGAGGAGACAGCATTGATGAAGGTAGATGAAGGTAGATGGATAACTCTCT
>JZKD02S2063544.1:51439-88484 GCA_000966675.3 Picea glauca
TGGAGTCTTATGCAGTACTGCCCGATGAGGCATCCTATTTTGAATGTAGTTTGCACAGTTTACTGCTTCAGCCCAGAAGGAGGGTGCCATGTTCTTGGACTGAATCATACAGTTTTCCATTTCTTTTAGTGTTTTGTTCTTTCTTTCAGCAACACCATTTTGCTGAGGGTTGTAGGGAACAATGAGTTGATGTTGAATGCCATGTTCTCTACAAAAATATGTGAATCCCTGATTGACATACTCCCCCCCATTATCTGTGCGTAGTTTCTTGATAGAAAAAGATGATTGCTTCTCAACAAAATCCTTGAAGTTCTTAAAAGTGGCAAGGACCTCACTCTTGTACTTAAGAAAGTACACCCAAGAGTGACGTGAGAAGTCATCAATGAAGGTGAGTGCATACTTAGCCTCTGAAAATGAGCGAGTTGGAAATGACATGAGATCACTATGTACCAACTCAAGAGGTGTTGTAGCACGCCTTGCTTTTCCTTTAGGAAAAGGATCTTGATGTTGTTTCCCAAGGACACAACCTGGACAAACTCCATCAGTACAAGAAACTTTAGGAAGACCAAGCACCAATTTTTGGGTACTTAACTGCTGCAGATATCTGTAGTTGAGATGTCCAAATATTTCATGCCAAAGCTTACTCAAAGCATCAACATGTGCAATAAAAGAGGAACCTAAGGAAGACTCAAACGAAGCAAACTTATACAGAAAAGAACTATGATCTACTTTTCTAGATGCAACAACAATGTCTGGATTTTGTAGTTCTCGGATGATTACATCATTAAGAGAAAACTCTACTGTTTTCCCATTACCAGAATGACAAATCTGATATATATAGAGAAGATTTGCAGAGACGTGAGGAAAAAGAAGAACATCATTAACGCACCCTTTATATAACTGCACTGTGCCAGATCCAAGAACATCCAGCTGTGTAGAGTCTCCAACCGCAATCTGCGAAATGCTACATTCAGATGTAGAAGCCAACAAATCATGAGAATAAGTCATGTGGTGTGAAGCACTCGAATCAAGTATCTAGCTATTTGAAGATGCATACAAATCTTGAGCTGATAAAGCATGTCCTTTACAAGTAGAAGAAGGTTTTGGTACTGAAATCTTATGTTGCTTTATGGCTTCATTCAAAGCTTCAAGTTTCAACCAACACTTAGATTCTACATGCCCAAGTCTGCCACAAAAGCTACAGGTGTCATTTGACTTCTTCTTCTCTGTCTTGGAGGAAGACTTGCCAAACTTGGAAGATGGAGGAAATGGTTTTGTTTTCTGCTCAGACTTGGAGGTAAACTCACCAATTGGAGCAAAATTGTTCTTCTGCTTATACCGAGTCTTGTGCTTAGTTTTGGTGTTTTGAGCCACAAGAGCCTTATTGTTAGAGCCAGAAAGAGCATCTAATTGAGTAAGCTTAGATTGTTCTCTGGTAATACGCTCACAGAAAATCTCAAAGGAAGGCATTTGAAACTCACTTCCTAGTGCATCCATAGTAGAATAAAATGCAGAAGAAAATACCTGATAAGGACCTTTTAGCTTGGATAAAATCAAGAAGATGCACTCTTTATCTAATTTAGTTTTTTCGCACCCTTTTAGCTGAGCCACTAGTGCCCTGAATTTGGTGAGATAGTCTTCAATGGATGCATGCTCATCTGGTACCAGTGATGACGACTCCTCTCCCAATTGTAGGGCTCAAAATTCATTGATTTTTCCAAATAAGGAATCCAACTTTTCCCAGCTTGCTTTCGGAGTTTTACAATCAACTATGTGGAATAACAAGCTATTCGACACATGTAAACCGATGAGGCCCATGGCTTCATCAAGTTTATTTTGATAGGCGAACCTCTTGATTTCCTTAGTGAACACAGCTTGAGCCTTGGCCAACATCTGCCAGAGCCCTTTTGATTGCAACAACTGTTGCATCTTAAGTTTTCATGTATGATAATTATGGGGAGTTAGGAGCTCAATAATCCTTAACTCTGCCATTTACAATAAAGAGTACAATAAAACACCAGATCTAGGTGTGGTATCTCAAAAGAGAATGGAAACCTAGGCTTTAAATAAAGAGATCTAAAAAATATTTAGATATTAAAAATATTTGGATACACTAAAAAAATCCTCTGGTCCCTCCCATTTCAAATGACTTCCTGCACGGATCTGTGAGCCCCGACATGCTCTGTAAAGCTCTTGGACTGAAGAAGAAACCCAGATGGCTATATGTGCAAAAGTCTCAACAGCTGCCACGCATTGTCAAGTAAGAAGACTTGAAGGAGGCTGCCTCGGCGGGCCTGGAGAGCATGGACCGCCTCATTAGGCTCCTGGCTTAGCAGCAACAGCAAGAAAAGTATAGCAGCAATCCTTATGATCCTATGGATGTGGATTGCTGCGCCATTGTTGATGTAGCTATGAACAAGCTCAAGAAACTGGTGTCCTTGTTGAGCAGGACGTGTCATGTGCGGTTCAGGAGAGGTGTCGGTGTCGATTCTTGCAGGCCCTCTTCGGCTTCCTTACAGAATCCCAACGACTGCTATCTTTTCCTCGATGATGAACTTTAGTGATGATGAATGCTCGGAGGGACAATCTCTTATAGCTTAAATGCTCATCACATTTGCAAAGCATCGATCCGGGTTCGAATCTCTCAGTTGTCTACAAGGAATTTTGTGGGTCATTTGCAGGTGAAGGAAACCATGGTGAAGGCTTACCCCACCATGGGCGAGGAGTACAAGACTACCATCGACAAAGCCAAAAGGAAGCTCCAAGCTCTCATCGCAGAGAAGAACTGTGCACCGATCATGGTTCGAATCGCATGGCACAACACTGGGACTTTCGATGTCAAGACCAAAACTCAAAGGGATTTCACCAAGGGCGCTTTGTATCACTCTCAGGCGGTCATTCAATTGGCCAAGGGTGATGCACCACATTCAGAGATGGCATCTACTACGATTCGAACATCGACTCTTCGTTCACCACTTCTGTGAAGGCAAACTGCCCAAGCGTTGGTGGCGACAACACCTTGTCTCCCTTAGATGTGCTAACTCCGACCACAATTGACAACAAGTATTACAGTAATCTGAAAAGCCAAAAGGGACTTTTCCATTCAGATCAAGAGTTTTTTAACGGAGGTTCCACAGATGCTCAAGTTACTTCCTACAGCGCCGCTCAAAACAACTTCTTTACGGACTTCGCAACAGCCATGGTGAATATGGGTAATATCAGTCCCCTCACTGGCACCAGCGGAGAAGTCCGAAAAAACTTTGGCTGCAGGCCTACCAACAAGTAGGTTCCACATAAACCAGCGTCGATCGACCAACAATATGTAGAGAAAAAAAAAGAATTCGGTCTTTAACTCCGCAGAGCATTCACACGAGAAGACCACCAATGGCTTACTGCAACTCTCAGAAAAATTGAGAAGGGGTTTGCAGCTCTGCTCTGATACCATGTAGATATTGAGAAAAAAACAATATCACAGGCAAAACAAGATAACTGCAAAGACCAATAACCTTCTACAAAGGAGAGAATGATCTATTAGTTTTGCTTGCTGATTACATTGAAGAGCTCCTCTATTTATAATAGGCTGAGAGGAGACAACATTGATGAAGGTAGATGGATAATTTTCTTATGAAGTAATGAGACAAGTAGATGGATGGGATAAGTCAAAGAAGCACATGGTGATTATCCATAAACAACCAAAAAGGTATGACATGGCCTACCTATCCTAAGTAAACTTATACATCAACAATAATTTCACCACATGTATTGTGGCATGGAAAATAATTCGTTGAGCATTGCAGCACACACAGTGGAGGAGGGAGAAGTTCGCTGTGTGAAATTAACGAAACCAAATATTGAGGGGAATCCACAGAGCACAAGGGATAACTCGCCCGGAGAGAATAACCTTGCTGGATAGAAGCAGGAAAACAACGCTGAGGTGATCCCGGAATGAAAGCAATCAGAATAATAAGAAGGGTGAGTGATGAGAACGAACTGCTGGGTAAAAACGCAGAGTTTAACTCCTGGTAAAACGCTGAGGGTGGAGCAATCGCCTGGATTCTCCTGGTGAAAACGCTGAGAGAAAAATTGTTGCAGGAAAGAAACAAGGTTTAAACAGAAGTGAATACAGAGGCTTCAAATTCGTTTATGGTATCGCTACATGAAAGGAAAAAATGTTTAGAAAGAAGCAAATTCCAAGCTCCAAATTCGTTAATGGGAACGCTAGAGGAAAGGAAACAATGTTTAGACATAAGAAAATTCCAAGATCCAAATTCGTTAATGGGATCACTACAGGAAAGGAAACAATGTTTAGATAAAAGAGAATTCCAAGCTCCAAATTCGTTAATGGGATCGCTACAGGAAAGGAAACAATGTTTGGACAGAAGCGAATTCCAAGCTCCAAATTCGTTAATGGGATGACTACAGGAAAGGAAACAACATTTAGACAGAAGCGAAATACGCAGGAACCACTCGCCTAACAATGGCGCCCTCCCAAGCAAGGAAAGAAAGGAAATTTCATCCGGATGAAAACACAGGAAAATGCGCCTAACCATGGCGCTCTATCTTGCAAGGGAAAAATAAGCTTGCCAGAAGAAAACAAAGCCATTACTGTCCCCTGTCATGAGTTTAAAATCACTCTATCCATCCCAGCATAGTTAAAAATAAAAGAAAAGGATAAGAAGCACATCAGAAGGTTTGTTTGCAAGGGCGCAATCCCGATTCCCTCCACGCTCTAATCTCAAGCAGAGTCTCCTCAACAACCTCTTCGACAAGAAAGGTTTTCTCCCAGGAATCTACCACAATTCCAGACCTTCAGTGATCAATCGGGCAACAGACCTAAATTCTCTGAGAAGGGGACGCCCTTGAGAGAGTCCACGCTGAGTGAATTATGGGGCAACAAAACTATGTACCAATACTAAGGCAGCTCCGTTCAGACTATAAAATAACCCTACCCGACTAAGGTAGCTAAACTCATAGGTATCTGGTGGAACACCCACAATGTAAATCAAATTTTGTGATGCAACTAAGGGCAGCGAGTTAGGAATCAATACGGTGCATACAGCTACCCGTAACCGCCGAAATTCCTTATGCAAATCGAAAGGAAAAGTTAAGCCTCAGAAATCAATACAGGTTGGGACAAAGAGACAATTTTAAACACGAATTTAGATTACTTAGTTGAGAAAAATCAATGGCAGGGATTATCAGAAAACTCCTCTAGAGTTCATAAAACCTCAAGGAGCTCACCTCCTTCGTATTAAAATTTCCCAGTTAACACAACACATATATAAATAGATTATACTATTCTAAATCCAATGCAAATACAAAACTAAATACTTACCATAACTGACGTGAGAACTCGAAAATGCTTCCCCGTGCTTGTGATCCATCCCACTCCCTACTTGCTAACCATGAAGACCTCACCGGTACCTCCCAGCCAACGCTAGGGGTACTCTTCTTCCCTATTAGCCCCCCAAGCCGCAAAGGGGCCACGCACACAAACTAGAGAAAAATATAGCTCCCAGCTCGCCTCGCAAGGTCGAGCTACCACTCTTATCCGAGCTGGGCATCCCAACTCCCACAAGAAAAATAAGTCAAGAAAAATATCGACAGCGTAACCTTACGCCTACTAGTTGTCCCCCATTCTTCTCCTCCACCATTTCTTTTATACAGTTCTCTTAGTGACTAGTTTCCCAATTGCACATTAATTTATTTTTATTACATTTTTAATTAGGAAAATTCTTCCCCATACACTTGTCACCCGATCCCTTAGTTGCACCAGAATCTTATTTTATTTATTAAATTAAATTTCCAATTTCCTTTACCCACCTAGAAGTGTTCATAAAAACGCTCCTCGATGTCCCTTTATTCCCTCACATTTTCTTAATGACTGACGCCTTCCTTAAACCTTAGTTGAGTTCATTTTAGGAAAGTTCTCTATACTATATTCCTTCTATGTTCCACATTCCTTTTAGCAATTAATTTCCCATTTTTTTATAAGTTCGAAATTAGCAAGTTTTGCACATAAACAACAATTGATCCTTTTTAATAATTAATCCTCCTTTAATTTTTACCCCACTTTTCTTCATTCCCCCCTTTATTACTTGTTCAGTTAATTTTTAGTTCTTAGGTCCTATTTAGACCTAGGCTTTGAATTCAAGTAGGCTCAACAAACCTTGTTTCTAAGGGAAATTTTATAATTTAAACTTTACTTATACTACATTTATTTTAACGCTAACCAATTCAAAATGGCACATTGTTTTCTAGGTACTTGCTATAGCGGGAAAACCCCTATGGACTACACTAGGGTTCTAAAGTGCAGGCAGAGCTAACCGTTTAAAGTATCCTACTTTTAACAATTATCCTGACAGTACCCCACAATCATGCATAAAAGACAAAGTATAGGGATCTGGTAGGCTTACTTTAAACCCCACGTCTGGTGTCGATCCCTTTGCGCTCTGTTGTATACCGACTGGAGATCTCCTCCCAAGGCCAACATGCATTCACCAAAAGACAAACAAGAAACTATGAGCATGCATTCTATATATTGATTAGTGGTCTAGATATCATAACAAAATATAAATAAATCATAAAGATTAAAGACATCATTTGGCGGGACGGAAAAAGTACTTCTTTATATTAATCTCACAGAGTCACTTACAATATGAGATTGGCAACTTCTCCTCGAACTTTGTCCTGGGCTCCTCTTCACCAAGCTCCAATTGCTTTCACGTATCTTTCTCCTCTTTAGTTCTCTCTAGGGAAATGGAAAGGGTTTGCAATGGAGTAAAAAGGGTTGGAATAAGAAATTCTGGTTCAAACTCACAATGTGGTGGCAAATAATTGGGGCAAGGGGGAATACTGAAATGGGCAGAGTTTCTTTTTTCTCATGCTTCTTGTAGGAAACTACCCCAACACCTTCTTTTATATGCTAAAAAGATAGTTATTCGGTTGGGTGACTAACTATGGGCGGTCAATTGGTTAGGAAACTACCCAAAAGCCTGTATCCCCTTGCAAATTTTTATTTTTTGCAATTTTTGTGAGTATACGCAGGCTGTAATGGTGTAGCTAGCGTACATAAAGGATATGTAGAGGTGCAGAAAGCATGTGTACGCGGGAAGTAGTGGTGCAGGGCGCATACATCTTCAAAAATATGGTTTTTAAGAAGAGCTATACAGTGTTGGTTTGGCAAAAATAGCAAGTAAGATGGCATGTTGTCAGGTATGCATGTATGGTGAAATTTAGGGTTATAACAGATGCCCCCTAATGTGTGATGTCGGAAGAGCATCTGATGGCCGAAATACATTCCAAATCTTCACCAACGTACCAAGCGAGTGAGCCTAGGGACCAGAGTTCGAGAGGTGCCATCTGCAAAATAATAATTTGTCTCACTGAGGCGGGCATACCTATGCTCGAGATAAAATAAAATCATGGCTTCCAATCAAATACACTACAGATCCATGTCATATAACTATATAAAGTGTAGTTGCGCGCAATACACAACAGATCTACATCTCAAAATCAAAATATATACATGTATAGTATCCATATTCAAGAAGCCAATGATGCCTGATGGTTGGAGATGAGGCCTTCAGATCTTGAGCAACAACTTCAAGATCTTCAAAACCCAGGTAAGAGTGTAATATGAGTGTACGACTTCATTACCCAGAGGTCTTCGATGACTTGCCGGGAACAGACAAGAAGATGTCAGTGATAAGGCAGAGAACTTCATTGATTTTGAACAAGGACTTGATTGGACTTTCAAGATGGACAGGGATGAGGACAAGAGACAAACTACAGAAGGGACGACTCAAGTTGGGTAAAAATTCCCTTGGACAATAGCACGACAAATGATGAGACTCAGGCAACATGGAATTGACATAAGTTTACGATGTAGGAGGCAACACAAACTCTCCATATGTTTGGAAGAATAACCAAACGAAGGAAGACATAACTCTATGCAGCGATAACAAATTCCTAAGGTCATATTAAATCCCAGAGCTCGATGAACAAATGGAAGGATGTGCTTTGTCTAGTGGTGACTCATTGTGCTGTCAACAAAAGAAAATACTTTTCCCTTCCTCTTTTTGGGGTATACTTGATTTTTTTGTTTTTTTCAATAATTTTGGAAAGCTTGAAAAATAATAAAAGAATGCTACGTTAAAAAGGAGGAACAAGTGACGCAAACATACTAGTTCCAAGTGCAAGGAGCACACTGATGCTCAGAGAAAAGAGACATATGCAGGAAAATGACACTCGGGAAAATTTCTCCATGGGTCAAGGTGTCAAGACGCAAAGTCAAAGTGCTACAAGGCTTGCGTATAAGGCATGCTTCAGATAGTTCAGTTGAGAGAAAAATGGAGCCAGAATTAGGCCAAAGACACAGGGATGAAAATGCGATTAATAAGACACAATTATAATGTCCTTCGATGTAATTTTAACAAGCCCAAAGAAGGTAATCTCAGTGGTTTTTCATTTTTAGAGAGTCTGAAAAAATGTAAAATAAGACTCCACTAGGGTACCCTTTTCAAAGGTAGTATAGTCGGTTCAAAAAAGGGACAAACTAGCATCGAAACGACGTCTATTCAAAACCATTTTAACGAGTGTGAAAAATACAAGATCACTCGGCAATCTTTTCAATTTTAAGGAGTTTGAAAAGAGCTTAACTATGGACTCACTGCCTTTTTCTATATTTAGTCTCCCTAGCTCAAAAAAGTGAAATTTACCGAGGAGAACTCTCCCGGCGAGATGAATCTTTTGAGGTGTACATTTTTCCTTCTTAATCTATAGGCCAGAAAAAGGGGTAAAATCATGCCAATAGATGTTTTTCTGGACCAATTAACGAGTTTGAAGAAACAAGGTCACTCGACGATCTTTTCGCTTTTAAAGAGTCTGAAAAGAGATTAACTATGAACTCCGTAAGGGATGTTCTTCTAGACCAATTTAACGAGTGTGAAGAAACAAGTTCACTCGACCATCTTTTCAATTTTAGGGAGTCTGAAAAGAGATTAACTATGGACTCTGTGGGGATTTATTTTTCGTAAATTTAGTCCCTCAGACCCGAAAAATAATTAAAATTATACCTGAGAATACTCTTTTAGTGAACAGAAGCTCCTAGAGTATACCTTTGTTCGTACAATTGACCGTCTGGACCGAAAAAGGGGTAAACTACTGCTGGACAGACGTGCCTTTAAGTTTTAGTTTGGTGAGCGTGAAGGGAAACAAGATTGCTCGACAATCTTTTCATGTTTAAAGAGTCTGAAAAGGGCTTAAAGAAGACTCATCATTGTTTGGGAGTCCCAAGGGTGAGGCCAAGAGTGATGATGAATCATGCAAATGAGGCTCAAACTCGTAAGCAGGACAAGACTAACAAGGACTCCCAAGTCTAAAGTCATTAATAACGGCATGGAAGCCAAAAGAAGTGAGGATCTAACTAGGGCATCCATGTAGAGGCAGGATCTACCACTAAATTACGACACCTCTAAAGAAGTAATGATGGTTCTGTGTTGCAACTCGGTGGGATTGATCCTATGGAAAAACAAAAAAGACAACGAGATGCAGAAAGTGGAGGTGGAATCCTAACTTAAATGCAAAAAGTTGGAGAAATGAATTTTCACCAAAGGACCTTTTAAAAAATGACCCAACTCTCGAAAAGTTTCCTAAGACCAAAAGTGAAGTGTATCATAACATCCCGTCAGAAACTCAAGAACCACGCTAAATGATTTTCAAGCTAGAAAAAATGACAAAAGTGTCCAGAAAATGACAAAAAGGGGCAAAAAAGTCTATAAATAGAAGTTGGCAGCTCAATATCCCCATTGTAAATTGAGAATTGACCAACACCCCTTTGCTAAAAGAGTTGATTCCGGGAGCTTCAGAGGACGAAACGAACTTCCGCTCGGACCAAGTAAGTACAAACTAACTCCTCTTGCATTTACATACTTTCTTTTTTCTTTTATTTTAGTTTTTGGGAGGGTGCGCACCTCTAAAAAAGGTTGGCCCTTCGTGTATGCAGGTTTTCATAGGATAGCCCACGGTCAGAAAATAGTCTTCTCGCGTGCATACATGACTGTGTCAAATACAACCCGTGTATACCCTCAAAGATGTGGAAATTTTTTAAAAAATGCAAGTTTTAACCCTCCATGAACTTGTCATTTTGCAGGATGTGTGTCCACTGGAGAGAGAGGGAGCACGAGGACATGGATATTTTGGTCGATGAGGACCCCGTAGCTATGGTTGCATTGAGGCAATGCGGTTTGTGGAAGTTCTTTCGATGTTCGTTTATGAGGGCACAACCCAGGCTGTTGAACGCCTTAGTAGATTACTGGCATCCTGACGTTGAGGCTTTCATGATCGAGGGGAATTCATTGACTCCAATGACTGAAAGCATTTACTTCCTGACTGGTCTCTCAAGGAGAGGTGATCTAGTCAACTTGCGTACTTTCCCCCCCAGGCCTCACTACATTGAGGAGTTGATTGGACTACATTGCGAGGCCGACACTGAGAAAGTAGGTTCTCAGGTGCCGATTAAAAAGATTACCAATGTATCATTGAAAGTGATAGTTATACTCATTGGGAGGATTAATGGATCCGCAGCTTTACATTAGGCCTCTCGAGCGCATATGCATTGTGCGTTGCAGTGCTTAAATGCATAGATTTTTGATTGGAGTAAAATCATGCTAGACTACATGAAGAGATAGCTCACCGAGTGTCGTGGGCAAGAAAACAAAAAATTCGGGTTCGGGACCATACTGTGCTCTTTATTCTTCGAGAGGGTACCTAGTATTAATCCATGAGAGAGAGTGGGGGCATGTGGCCTCCATCCCAGCAGTGTGTAGATGGGCGACATTGTTGCCACGTCAGGGGGGCGGAAGAACCATAGAGGCCTTCGATGATAAGTTTTTTGACTGGTGGGCACGACAGATTTCGACAATAGACGACTATCCCTATGCCAGGATCAACTTTTCCAGAGATCTAGACATGCCTGTACCTCCCGGAGGTGAACGAGGAGAGATAGGTATGTTTTTTTTTTAAAGTTATTTAATTTTTATTTCTTTTTATATATATCATTTTTTTATGTGTACCAGAGTATATGACAACTATGTTTTTGTTATGTACAGATGTGGGACCAATTCGTCCAGCAGACTTCTCAAGGACTAGGCAACGTCCTCGACCAGAGGCAGTGCCAGCCGCAGCCGTCGGACCAGCAGCAGTGGCAGCAGGGGGACCTCCAGCTGGAGAGGCTAAGAGAGTATTGAGACGGGTGGAGCGAAACCTCACCGTGCTCACTCATACAGTCCCTATGGCAGAGATCGAGGATATCCCACCATTGATGCAACCTCACATAGTTGGGGTACAATGGACCTGGGTCCAACTCTTCTGGCATTTGGAAAATTCCATTGTTCACTACGGCAGGGCCAACAGGCCCCACCCTTAGCTAGGCTGGACTACTTACGTGCAGAGGGCACCTTTTTTATATTTTTTAGGGCATAAGCCCCGTGACTCTTATTGGACACATATTTTTGAGGCGCTTGCGCCCACCTATGTACTTTGATATTATATATTCCTATTTACATCTTTTTTATGTCTTATGGATTACATTTATTTACAAATGTATTTACATGTGCGTGTGTGTGATTTTTCTTACATGTGTGCAATATTCCAATCTAACACATGATTAGCTAAAGTATCTGTGATTTGATTCAATCTCCTAGGAACATGGATATACGTAATGTAATCAAAGCTTCGTTCTAAGAGACGTACCCTAAGGAACCGTCGGTGTAGAGTAGGATCATAAACGTGGTAAACCCCATTTAACTGGGACACAATGAGCTGAGCATCTAAGTAGACCCGAAGGTGAGAGATACTATGTGACAAAGCGTCATGAAGAAACTCTAAGACTGCATTGTATTCATAAACATTGTTTGTGGCGTTACCTAAATAGATACCTCCTGAGGATAGCAACTGGCCCTGAGGTGTGAAAATCACCCAAGCTGTGGAAACAAGCCTCCAAGTGTGCCAGCTAGCGCCGTCCGCAAACCCGATGAACACCTCTGATTCACTTGACATCTACCACAGTGAAAAAGATGACATCAAAAACGACATGTCCATAAAACAAAAAGACAAAAACTAACTGTATAAAAACTATACATATGTACAAGAAGTCACTCAAGGTGACCCACCTACGAGTAATACTTCTTGAGGTAGAGCCCATTTCTAGGCTTCGCCAAAGCATTTCCCTCAAAGTCCACTAGATGATAAGCGCCCTTCTTTTGAACCTCCTTCACGATGAAAGGTCCGAACCACATGGGTTTGAACTTGCCTGCCCCCAGGGGATCCTTATCTTGGTCATAGAACATGGCAAGGTTGCCTTCGGAGAAAATCCAAGGATGAACGGACTGATCATACTAACACTTGACTTTTTTTTTGTGAGCCTCATTGGCCAAGACTGCATCCTGACACTGCTCATCAAGCTGCTCAATATATAATAAACACTCTTCAAGCGGTGAAGTGTCTGGCAATAAATGTACTGCCAAATTTAGAGACGAGATATGACACTCTATAGGAAAGACTGCTTCCAACCCATAAACAAGTTGAAAATGTGAGAAACCGGTTGCATTCTTAACAGACGTTTGGTAGGCCCATAATTCCGAGTACAACATCAAATACCAATTTGACTTGGCCGAATTGATCGGTCACTGCAAAATAGTCTTAAGAGACATATTCACATCTTCCACCTAACCATTCGCTTGTATATAGTAGGGTGATGAATGTTCTTTCCTCAACCCAATATTTGACGTTAACTCATACATCATTTTATTCTTAAAGTGACTGCCATGGTCAGTGACAATCTCCCTCAGGATGTCGAACCTTGCTATTATCTGGTTAAACAAAAAGAGAGTTGTTGTTTCGCCATCATCTTTGAGCATTGGCATAGCCTCGACCCACTTCATAAAGTAGTCTACTGCTATGATGATATAATGGTTCCCCCTTGTTGAAGGGGGGTTGCATGTAGTGTAATCAATCCCCCACTTGGTGAAGGGACCAACTGTGATGACGGGAAACATGGGAGCAAGGTGTGCCCTCATCTTCCGAGAGAAGATCTGACACAGGTGACACTTCTTGACCGATTCAACAAAATCTTTGATTAATGTCGGCCAAAAGTAACTAGTTCGTAGAATCTTCTAGGATGTTGCCAACCCAGACAAATGACTGCCACATGCTCTAGTGTGGCAATCGTTAAACATGATTTTCGCTTCTTCATGAGTGAGACACTAGCAAAGGAAAAAATATACACCTCAACGATACAAAGTGTCTTCGAGTATGAAATAGTTTTTTGCCTGATGGCGTATACGTCAATGCTCATCACGAGAAGTAGAGGTGGGGCACTTCAAATTCTGGAGATAGAATAGTATATCTCCATACCAGGGGTCTGAAAATGCGATAAAAAACATGTCTCCTTGAATAGGTGATTCTTCGGGTAAAACATCACCCGACTCGACCAGAAGTTCTGAGATGAGTTCCGCAAAGACCAACGAATTTTTGGATTTCGTTGAAACAAAATCCAAGTCAAATTCCTGGAGGATAACTATCCATCTATTGATATTTCTGCCGATTACACGATTTGTCAACATGTATTGAAATGGATTCACAACAGTAATGGCGGTAGTCTTGCGAAACAAGATATAATGACAAAAACGTTGGACAGCATGAACTGCTGCCAACAAGTTTTTCAATGTGGGAATAATTGAGTTCTGGTCCAACCAAGCCTCGGCTCAGGTAATAAATCACGTGTTCTTCAAGAAAATCATCCTCCTGAACCAAGACCATGTCGATGGTCGACTCTGCAACAACCAAGTATAATAAGAAATCTTTATTATAATTAGGTGGCCGAAGCAGAGGGGTAGATGTGAGGGTGCGTTTCAATGCTTTGAAAAAGCGCTGAGCAGCTTCATCCTAATGAAAAGGAACGTCCTTCTTCAGTAAATGCATGAAACCCTTTGTGATCTTGGCATAGTTGTGATGAATCGCCGTAAAAAATTCACTTTTCCCTATAAACTCTGAAGCTGAGGGACTGTGGATGGGGGAGACAACTGAACTGGTGCCTCAACGTTTAGAGGATCAACCATGATCCCTATTGTTGAAACTATGAAACCTAGTAGACGACCCAATGTCACGCAAAAACTGCATTTATTTGGATTCAAGCGAATTCGATAGTAGCGACATCTCTTAAAGATAAGTTAGAGGTGTGTGGGATGATCAACTCTCTTGCGAGATCGTGATGCTAAATCATCAAGATAAGCCTCGACTATATGTTTGAGATCGTGGAAAGCAAAAGACATGGCCCGTTGAAAAGTAGCTCCAACATTTTTCAGGCTAAAAGACATCTTTCGATAAGTGAATGTACCCCACAGACAAATGAAAGCGATTTTGTGTTGGTGTTCAAGTTTGATCTGTATCTGATTGTATTCTGAAAAACCATCCATGAAAGAAAAGACCTCGTAGCCTGTGCATTCATCAACGATATGGTTAATAAATGGAGTGGGGAAATTATCCTTTGGAAAGGCCTTGTTCAAATCACGGAAGTTCGTACATACGTGAATCCTACCCTGTTTTTTGTTGACTGAAACGAGATTTGACACCCATTGAGTCAATTGGATGGGGTAGATGAAACCGGCTTTGAGCAATTTCTCTACCTCATCCTTAATAGTTGATTCTTTCTTAGGATATGTCATGATTTTGTGTTCGACGATTCTTGGATCAATGCCTGGCATTTCCTCGTAAGACTAGGAAAACACGTCGCATAATTCTTTAAATAAACCTGTGTAGATTCGAATCTCCTCGGGGGAGCAGTTTGCTCCGACGAAGACATTCTCCATGATGCCAGGGGTTTTGGAGATATGAATAGGTATCGTTTTAGCAATGGTTGTCATATTAACTTTAGTGTAAACTCCGTGCATAGACAAAGGATTGATAGGACAAGACCTATCTCCAGTCATAGTCAACGTGAATTCACCTGCTTCAATTCTTCTTAACTCTAGGAGAAAATAGGATCTGTGATGGAGATTGTCCCAGGGTTTGTCCAAACCAGTCATTTCCTCAATAATCGCCTCATCTGAGGGAAAGATTAAGTCTAAAGAATCAGTATCGGCGAGGGAACCTTGAGCCCAAATAGGCTCGAGAACCGAATCTAACTCCTATGCGGGAGTCAGATCGGGGTCGGTGGAAGCTTGTTGGAATATAGAGTATGCAACTTCTCTTGCGGACAAGAGCATGTCCATGCCATGGCACCCTGTCCCTTCCATCATGGTTGATGAAGAAGGAAGAGTCCATAGATCATTAAAGTAATTCATTCGAAACGACGAGACTTGAAAAATTTTAGCCCTAGGCTAGTCAGGGACATCCAATATGTACTTGGTTGGAGGTGGGTAATCGAAAGTACCCATCAAAGGTGGGCACAAACCAACCCCTACGTTGACGATGTTGGGATAAGGGTTATCAATCATCGGGACCGTGGATGCCCCTGATGAAGGGTCAGGATGGGAGATGGATAACTGATCAATGGAAACGATCTGGCCCTCATGTGGAAACAACAAGACCCAGAAAATTGTCGCGACCACTGCATGCATAGCATAGGTCCAACTCCTTCCTAATAGAAGGTTGTAGTCGAGAGGCACATCGATCACTTCAGCCTCGATGCACACAGTCTTTCCTCTTAGCTACATGGCAAAAGAAGGAATGATTCCATGTGGTCAGAGCAAACGACCATCGAAAGCGGTAAGAAGAGTAGGTGACAGAGACAAAATGAGTTGGCCAATGGCCTTCCAACATGCCAATGACATCACGCATGTTGAGGTGCCCTCGTCAACCACTGTGCAGAAAATATTCCGAGTAAAAATTTTCGTGGTGTAAGCCACTACTATCTGAAACGCCACGTGGTAGGGGAGACGAGGTTTTAAATCGGTCGTATGAAGCATGATCGTTCCTGAATTACAAGTCTTAATAGATCCTAAGGCATCTAACAGAGCCTTCCTCTGGGAAGGGAAGCTCTGGAGGACTTCCAAAGTGGACATTGCACAAGGGGTTTGTGACAAATCCTCCACCACAGAGTAGTTTTGGGCGGCCCTTGCATTTGGATTGTGGGAAGCTTTCTTGAACGCACATTTTGGGATGCATGTCATTGTTTTTCCCAACGTCTTCTCAATCTGGAAAGGAAGAGGTGGGTTTTCAGCTTCTTTACCCTTCTCATAGGTGTTTGGCATTCTGTAGTCATGTGTCCTAGTTGCTATGTGGGAATCACCTTTCAACATATACACATTCGCAGAGGAAGGATTACTCGAAGACGAAGGCGGTCCCTGACTGCCCCCATCCGCGCTCGAAGAGGCTTGAGTTAAATTTTTCCCATGTGGAAATGGGTTAGTTAACATAATAGGCTGTTGTTGCACCAATAAATTTTGGGCCTCTGCAAGCCGAGGGAACAGGTGATTCGGATGGACCTCTTTGAAAAGGTTACATGGATACTTCAACTTCTTCTTTTCTGTTTTTCCCCCACCAACATTGTTGGTGGGTTTCTTATCCCCCTTACCCTTATTTCATTGTTTCTTCTTTCCATCGAGCTGTTGGGTGGCCTTCGGGTTTGTTGATTGCACACTGTGTACATCCGACGTTTGGGTAGGGGGAGCAGCCGAACCAGTGGTCTGGTTGGCCGCTGTTTGTTGTATTGACAATTGTTGCAATTGATTTGACAACTGATCATCGGGCTTCATTTGCGTTGAACCAACAATACCATCGGCATGTGGTCTAGATCTCTATCTGGTATTGTCAAGTATTGATTGCGGTGCATCTGGAAAAACTTCGTAAAGTAAACCAGACTAAGAGTAAATCAGCTCTAGTTGTTGAGCTCTCATATCGCTTCTTCTTCTTAAAAGACCCCCAACGTTGCTATGTCTTTGGATAACTGTGGTACCAAAGACTTAAGGAACCACTCAAGCAGGAATGCTGGTGGGACTAGTACTTTTATCAAACTCTTCTGGCGTCTCCATTCTCGGATGTGATCCGAGATATGGTTCGACTTTGTCTGCTCAAACTTGGCTAGCAATTTGGTGTTGGCATCATATCTCACAAGTAATTGAAAATGGTTTAAGAAAACCATTGCCAATTCGCCAAAGGTAGAGTATCTTGAGCGGTCAAGCTCAATGTACCATTTCACAGCACTCCTGATGAGAGTGCATTGATACAAACGCAACTGGACAAATTCGTCTCTCAATAAGTTGGACGTGCACCATAAGTGGAAGGTAGTCACATGATCGCCTGGGTCTTCATTAGGCTTAGCTTTGAAAATTGGAATGTTCGAAGGAAACTTGGTCAGCATAGGAGGCCAACACAGATCATGAAAGATGGGGTTGTTTAATAACCTTGTCAAGTCTGGCAAGTGAAAAGTTGCTAGAAACGGTGATTTGGGTTGTTGATTATAACTAGGGAAAAAGGATCTTGGAGTTTGGCTAGCAACAGGTTTCCAGGAAAAGTTAGGTTGTTGGGCAGGGTTTTGGTAAAAACCATGGTTGTGACCAGCGTATGGATTTTGTGCTTGTTGAGACATCATCGGCTGACTCCTGTAGTAGGATGTGGAGGGTTGGGCTTGCATTGTATTCCGAGGATTTTGGAAAGGGTTGGCCCCTATTGATCCAATGGGCATAGGTCCTTAGCCTTGCCTGGGGTTCCATTGGCTATGGAAGGGGTTTCCCCTGGTCAGAATCCCTGACAAGGGCACTGATCCCTGCCACGGATTCCAAGGTCCTTGTGAGGAGGGAAATCCTATGTTTGCCCCCTGTGCAAGAATAGTACCCTACATAGAATTTTGTTGTCCATAACTGGGGTTGCCCCCGGTCGAGACGACAAATGACGAGAATGCATTGTTACCAAATTCTCTAAACAAAGAGAACGGTAGAGAACCCACCTTCATGGTGTTGGAAGAAGGTCCTTGACTACCGACTCCGGATAGGTTGTATTTTATGGTCGGCCAGATGGGTTGCTGAGAAGCGTCGTCGAGCGAGGGAGACGATGGAGGTATATGATCCCCGTCGTAAGGGAAAGCATTATAAGGGGCCGTGGTGCCCCCCATGGACCCTTGTAGAGGAGTGTTTGAGCTCCCTACCCCTAGACCCATGGTATGTAAGGTGGAGTAGGATAGGACCGAGTTCGTGTGAAAGTCGAGCATCCCGTATGAAAATGGAGGGCCCGTCGCACTCTAGGTAAACGAAGCAATGATCGTCGCCATAGAACTAACCGGACCACTGCCTGAGGTAGAGGTAGTCGAGACCATAGTGGTTCGAACCGAGTTAGGAGACAAAACGCCCCCTATGGTGACAGTTGTTGAGGGAGTATGAGGACTCCTAGAAGAAGTCGCAACATCTGTTTCCATCATTGCTTGTGACACTACTTGATGCTCATGATGTGTTATCCGTGAAGGGACAACCTGTACTATGACCGATGTCAATAGATCAATGATCAAAGGGTTACACGAACCAAGAGCTTCCGGTCCAAGGTCAGAAATGGTTGGTTCCTCTGGAATCAAATGTTCTCCTCTTGGAGATGGGTCAAGTATAGTTTCTTGTGGCCCGGTCATCTCAAAATACCCTTGCTAGTCTAGTCTTTTCCTTAGCAATGGCGGGGGAGACTCCAGATTAAGGGGCGACAGTCCAGGAAGCCTTCACGACCAGTAAGAGCTCCTGATATTCCATAATGTGAGAAGATCAAAGACACACTATGGCTTTTTATTAACGTTATAAACCAACACACACTAGAAAAAGCTCCTATGAGATAAAACAAGCAGAACACTAGCTAGTTGGAAGAACAATTACACCAGCCAACACTAGAGCAACTTACCAGTGCAAGTGCAACTCGAATAGGGAAGAACCCTTCGGGTATACTATGCAAAGAGTGGCTCGATGTATTCCCTAGGTACTGTGGTATACCCCCGCAGTCACCTGTGTAAGTCACTAAGATAAAGGAAACTAGGATTCCAGTGCGCGAACAGTCACCAGGCGGGTAGAGTCAACAGTCGGGTGGAACACAATGAGTAGGGTATCAAGCCCAAAACCTATCAAGGGTATTGAAAGAAAGTGTTTCGAAAGACAACTGAGGACCTTGAACAGATTCGAGACCCACGAAGCTCCATGGCAAATGCGATCAACATAATCCCAAGATAAGCCCTCTATATGCGTTCCCCACTACGCCTGGTCTGTCTTTGGAAGGGTTATCTCCGCTACCTTTCTACACGCGACCTCGTGTTTAGCCCTTGTGTTAGAGGGGGGGTCTCGGATAACTTTCACAGTTACTAAGATTTTAAGCACTCTCTAGCACATAATCCTATTTTTTTTTTTGTAGCCTTGAAGAGTTTCCTCTCTAATCCTAAATCAAGGCTCTAGCCTAGACTAAATTGATGGACCCTACAAACACAAAGTCTAATAAATTTTAATTAAGCGTTAATTTTAGTGGCTTGTATTAAGTCAAGGGAACGGAAATGAAACCAATGATGTTCTTTAAGAGATGAAAGAGAAGAGCATAAAATGAAACTGAAAACAAAACTACTTTTTCTTCACAAACAAAAATTTGCAAATTTAAACTCTTTAACCAAACTTTTTCATAACTATTTTTCTCAGATCTTTGAAAATAAAAACCTAAAACAGGATTTCGCTCAACTATGAGCTACTTAACATCCTAAGTATTCAATAAAGAACTTAAGAAAAAATTATTTTTCCTTGATAAGTAAAGGAACTAACCTAAACTACTTTTACCAAACAAAGAAACTGGAAACATTTTTTTATTGCTTTTATGCTTCAAAATAAGAAACTCGAAAATGAATTCTTTTCTTTTATTCTAAAGCAAAAAAAGGAAAAATGAAGAAAAGACAAGACCAAGAAATGACTTATGGCCCCACCGTGGATCATAGGGAGTCACTGACAATACCAAAAAGGTAGATCAGAACCGACTCACAAACTCGTCTAAAAACCCTAATAAAGAAAACAAAAGAAATCTTTGATAAAGAAAAGCTAAATTGAGGTTAGACCTAAGCTATAGACTGCTATAACAGAGACCGTAACTAGATCAAGAAAAACCATGAGAAGTATGACTTCTGACAGGGAAGAGGTTGACTCCCTCTTCTTTAAAAAATATTTTCTCAACACAGGCACACTACTGATGCTTCAACGGCTTGTGTATGCACGTGGGCTATTGAAAGGTAGGGCATGCATGTACGCGTGTAGACCCACTACTGGCCGCGTACACCTCTGTAAATTTCTAAAAAAAGAAAAAAATAGTGAATATGATAAGGTAGAGAGTACTGGTATGGAAGATCAGAATCCCTTAAAGACTCAGACACTTACAAAAACTCAAAAATGGCAGTTAAACCAATTAAAGCACCCAAAAATATCCCCTAAAAACCCTAGAGGCTTCTCCAGTACGGTCTCCAATTCTGCTATAGCAGGAAAACCCCCTACGGACTACACTAGGGTTCTAAAGTGCAGATAGAGCTAACCGTATAAAGTCTCCTACTTTTAACAACTATCCTGACAGTACCCCACAATCATGCATAAAAGACAAAGTATAGGGATCTGGTAGGCTTATCTTAAACCCCGCATCCAGTGTCGATCCCTTTGCGCTCCATTGTTTTCCAATTGCAGATCTCCTCCCAAGGCCAACCTGCATCACCAAAATACAAACAAGAAACTATGAGCATCCATTCTATTTATTGATTAGTGGGCTAGATATCATAACAAAATATAAATAAATCATAAAGATTAAAGACATCATTTGGCGGGACGGAAAAAGTACTTCTTTATATTAGTATCACAGAGTCACTTACAATATGAGACCGACAACTGCTCCTCGAACTCGGTCCTGGGATCCTCTTCACCAAGCTCCAACTTCTTCCACATATATTTCTCCTCTTCAGTTATCTCTAGGGAAATGGCAAGGGTTTTCAATGGAGGAAAAAGGGCTGGAATAAGGAATTCTAGTTCAAACTCACAATGTGGTGGCAAATAATTGGAGCAAGGGGGAATACTGAAATGGGCAGAGTTTCTTTTCCCTCATGCTTCTTGTAGGAATGGGACCCTAACACCTTCTTTTATATGCTAAAAACATAGTTATTTGGTTGGGTGATCGACTATGGGCGGTCAATTGGTTAGGAAACTACCCAAAAGCTCGTATCCCCTTGCAACTTTTTATTTTTTGCAATTTTTGTGAGTATACGCGGACTGTAATGGTGCATCTAGTGTATGTACTCAGTTGTAGAGGCACATAAAGTGTGTGTACACGGAAAATAGTGGTGCACGGCACGTACATCTTCAAAAATATGGTTTTTAAGAAGAGCTATTCAGTGATGGCTTGGCAAAAATAGCAAGTAAGATGGCATGTTGCTAGGTATGCATGTATGGTGCAATTTAGGGTTATAACAGTACCTAGGTTCATTGACTCATCAATGTTAAAACCCATGACATGCCCTTCAAGATGCACTACATGCTCCAAGGGTGCCACTTGCCTTCATTCATGTTTCATTTATGCGATGTGCTCTTCAAGATGCACTACGTCCTCCAAGGGTGCCACTTGCCTTTTGACTGATTTTGGTAGACATCTAACCCTTGGAGTCAAAACTCTGTCAGAAGAACTTGTGGGAGACTAAGGGATTATAAGGAATAAGGACCCTTCCTTATTGCGTGGCCCTTAGAATCATTGTGAGTGACTGTCATAGTATTCCCTCATGACATCGTGGGTCTCTCGAAGTAGGTAATCATTAATCTACAGTTCGAGCCATGACGAGAGTGCTAGTAGGTTGTGGCAGGGTTGTTGCCACACCTCTCCCTCAATATATCTGGTTTTCGTGCGTGACCCCTTTACTCCAAATGTGAGTCTGGTTAGCAATCTATCGTCAGCCTGCATCCATCAACAAAACATGTCAGCGATCCAATAATCAACATCATAATATACTAGTCATATGTCACATATGCAATAATAGAAATACGCTAACCATAAACAGTCCACTCCCTGACTCGATTTGAAGTCCAAGGAGGTCCATCGATGCCTTCGACATCCTTAATCGTCAAGAGTCCTGCACACTCAAGAGAACCCAATCAATATCACCTATCGATATATTATAATCAAATAACATATCATCATATCCACAACATCATCATAATCCATAAGAGAAACATTCAATCATATAAGGAACTAGATCACTTGCACACAAGTGTCCTCAAAGAATAATTCCAATCAGGTGTGTGCAAGAGTAGGGTGTTACATACACCCCCTTTTGTTTTAAACTTCGTCCCAAAGTTTCACAGTACAAGTGAAAAAATAAAGTATCTGACAAAATCTAAGGGTCTAGCCATCAAACAAAAATGAAAACTGAGGACGCATATCATATGCGTCCTCCCAGGTAGCTGAGTGTGGACTATAATTTTCCTACTGGACCTAGGTCTGATCGATAGGTTGACGTCATAGTTGTCGAATGTGACGGTCTAGAAAGCAGATTGGCTTTGCTGTGAGTGCACCCTCACCCAACATCTGCCAAGAACTTGGTCAATCTCATGTGTGGGATCACTGACCTAAAGTCACACATGGATACAAGATAACATTGTGCAATGCCTCAAAAAGAATGAGGCATGGCTAGCCTTGAGGCCCTTCATAATTATGGTCGACACGATGTGCATCGGCAAACCCTTCTGTCGATTTTGCAATTCTTCCATCCCCTTTCGTATCGTTGGTAATTGTTCTTTCAATTATCAAGTCGCTTTTGGTCCTACTAGGATCCCATCCTCGAGTTGGTCCCAACTCAAAGGTGTCCGACATGGTTGCCCATAAAGAAACTCAATTGGAACCATATTTATAGTGCTTTGATGGTTTTTTTGCACACCAACACGGCCATCGACCATAATTATTACCAATGTTTATGTTGGTCCAACACACACATGCACAACACAAACTTCCCAAATTGGTTTGTTCCTTCGTCCAGCCTGTCTATCTCAAGGATATGTTGTACTAAAGTTTAGTGGTGTTCCCAAGGCTTCTTGGGAAACTTGTCCAAAATCATCTTGCAAACATTGAATCCCTTATCGGATATGATTCATTTGGTACGTCTGGCAGTCTCAAAGTCTTGCTGGTATAAACTCTAGCTATACATGGTGCTTGATGTGTCGTACACACAAGGAAAAAATGTGAACTCTTCATTAGAGTGTCAACTGTGACGACAATCAGGTCGTGCCTCCTTGTCGTCAGCGAAAATTCAACAGTGACGTCCATCAAAATGATCTCTTGTGTCAAATTCGGATTAGCCTGTGGTCGTAGCCATCCTGCCAGATGTCTATGTTCATCCTTCACCTGCCTACCTTCTAGAAATATCACCACGTAGTTGATGATGTACACCTTTATCCCTTCTAGAAGAATAAGGGCTTAAGGTCGGTCCTCATCTTCATGACTCCTGGATGAGCCATGTACACTACTCTATGATCTTTGCATAAGATCAAAACTTTTCAATTCATCGTTGGGATGTAAGTAAATCCAGTTATTATATCTCAAATATATGTCATTTTCCACAGTATATCCCTCAATTTTTGTACCAACATGGTTTCTTTCCCGAAAAATTCCTTACCCTCTTAATACCAGTCAGCGTTCGCGCTGTAGTTAGAATACTTTCACGTAGATTCGTTTGGAGAGTTATCACTCAAAATACGCATAGTCTCCGACTCAACGGGTCTGCCACTCTGTTCATTGTTCCTTTTTAGTAGGAAATCTCGAAATCGTAAACGATAAGTAGTTCTGACCAACGCCTTTTCCGTGCGTTCAATTCATTCATGTAAAAAGGTGTTGTAAACCATGGTGGTTCATTTTTAGTTCGATTTTTTTTCCAAACGGGTAGTGTCTCGACGCCCTCAGGGCTTACACGATGGACAATAACCCCAATCACATTCCGCGTAGTTCTCTTCATGCCTTCTTAACTTCCTTGAGATGTAGGCAATCACTTGACCATCTTGCATCAAGACTCCTCCTAAGACTTCCTTGGATTCGTCCGTGCATACCAATAAATCCTCGTCCCTGTCGGGGATTTTTAGTATTGGAATTGTTGTCAACCACTCCTTGAATCTTCAAGATGCTTCCGCGCATTCTTGGTCGATACAAATTCTTATTTTTCTTTTGGACTTTCATGGTCGGATTTGCTATCTTATAAAAACCTTCGACAAACTGTCGATAATATCCAGTTAAACCCATGAAACTATGTACTTATGGCACGTTAGTCGGTGCAGGACATTCCCTAAAATCCTCTACCTACATTGGCACTCAACGATACCTTCGTTGGAGATAACCTTCCCCAATGGATGAATCCTCAATTGATAAAAGAAAATTTCGATAGTCGTCGAGATTTGTTCTCTAGCAAGCAGTATAGCACCAAGCGCGTAGTTTGTCAAGTTCTTCCGTCGTCCAAGAATATATCAATATGTCATCAATGAATACTTGAAAAAACTTGTCCAAGTATTCGCGAAGCACCCCATTCATCAAATCACGAGTACCCAAGGGTGTTTGTTAGTAAAAAAGGTAAACCCGTAGTGTCTAAACCATGTCTTGAAAGCGGTCTAAGGAATATCTTCCCTTTAAATCGCAACTGGTGATAACCGAATATCCAGTCAATCTTCGAATATACCGTCACACCCTTCATTTGATCAATATCTATTCTTGGCAATAGATACTAGTTCCTGATCGTTGCCTTGTTCAATATACAGAAGTATATGTAAAGTCTCCACGACCCTTCCTTATTCTGTAGGAAATAACAGGCATGCCCCATGGTGACACATTTGGACGTAAAATTCCTAGGTCCAACAACTCTTTAGTTTCATGGTCAACTCCTATAACTCAGGTGTCGACATAAGATAAGGCATTCGTGCTATCGGTTCAGTTCCAGGATTCAAGTCGACGGTAAATTCCAGTTCTCCTTCGGGAAACAACCCTGGAAACTCATCTGGGAACACGTCTGCTAAATCCCGTACTATCGAAAGGTTATCTAATCCTTCCACCATGCCCTAGTCGTTCAGTGCCAAGAATGCATAAAACTTGTGTCCTTGCGCATGCTCTTCTATAGTTCTAGGGAAGAATGATCCTCAGGGATACTCCCTGGTTCCTTCCTACAATCAAACTTCTTTGTCCCTCAATGTCGGTCCATATGAACCGGTTCGTCTGACCATTGAGCATCACATCATGCAATTTCCCACCAGTCCATACTAATCAAGTTGTCATAAGATCTTAAGATCGCGACGTTTAGGTCAGACTTTGTTACACTATTCCCTAGGTTAAAGAGGCAGTTCATACCCCTTCCTCCAACCATCTGGTTGGCACCTAAATCCATTTAGACAATATAATCTCGTCCTGTTGAATGCCTTTACCGAAATCCTTTCAATTTGGTACTAGGAATAGAGCTCTTTGTAGCAATGGGTTCTAGCAAATACTAAAAGTTTGGTTGGCGATGGTACTTGACGCCTTGAGCACAGTGGACTGGTGCTCATCCTGGCGTTTATTCACCATGGTCATGGATCCTATGGGCCTTTCCCATCTCCCCAGCAGTAGTGTGTCCTGTTGACCTGGTCGCTCTGGCCTTTTCAACCATACAGTCTTTCTGGTAAGGTGGCGTCTCCACAAGTCCAGCCCCCTGTCTCCGGTCCTATACTCCTGGTCCCTGAAGTAGAAGCTACTGGCCTACTAGCCTAAGATCATGGTCTGTTATGCTGACAACCTAAATGTGGCGGTCCCTTGTAGGGGTATTCTACTGAGGAACCTATCGTCGTGGTGTCATTAACGAGGGTTCTAGAGACGTATCTTGATACCAAGATGTATTTCCTAGTTGGCGTCTGAAACTTCTGCGCACCAGATGTCGTCAGTCCAGACGATACTATAGGAGTCATGCCCTGATTCCCGCGGTCAAATCCTTCTAAACTATGAGGCCTACTGGGTTTCATCGTGCAACATCTGAGGCATTTTAGATCCTCACATTTGCACGAAAGATGGCATTAAGGCCGAACACGAAATTGCTGACCTCTAGCTTCTCCATGTTCAGATGCGGGGCATACTAGAGTAGCTCTATAAATATGGTCTCATAATCTGGTGTCGTACGACCACCCTGTCATAAGGCATTGAACTCATCGAGCTGACGCTCAACGAATTCCTCTGACAAATTCTTCTCTCAGAACCGTTCCTCGATCCATTCCCATAACATGGCTTTGACGACCATCTTTAATTGAGGTAGGAGCAACTTCCACCATAGAATATTGCTCCTCTTTAGCTGAAGACCACCCTGCAGACCTTCGTGCTGGAGGTCGTAACTGTGAAGTGTGAAGCACTTCGCCTTGCTCTCGATCCATGCCTCAGTGGCTGAGCCATCTGTGGCACTCATGGACATGGGAACTTAACCCTCTCGAGTTTTCCATGAAAGCTACCAATACGGGTTGGGGCGGGCTGTGGACCCTCAAGGGTGCAAGCACCCTGGCCTTATCTCAGCATAAACGGTTAGTCAAGGCCTCATACATTTCCCTGGAAGCACCTTGTCAGACCCAATGCATCCCGCATGGAAATATTCTCATGCTCCAGACTTGTTTTTCTCCTTGGGGGTTGGACCCCTTTGGCGCGGGTGCTACTGGAGGCGTCTCGCCTCCTCCCCTGGCACCACGTCGTGAACCTTCACGGCGTCCTCTAACCATGAGTAACTCATGGAAAGGTTAAAATTTTAATTAGCGCTAAGTTATTAGTCAAGTGTATAATTCAGTGGAAGATGTTACTATCCACAGTTGCAGGGTTGAACTAGCTCTAATAACATATGTAACGGCCCTGTCGTTACGACAACAAAAGCGATGTATAACAGGTAGATTTTTTTTTATTTTTTTTCGTTAGGAAAAGTAAGGCATCACAATTGAGCAACATCATCGACACAAATTCACCAATCCTAAATCATAGTTAACCACAACACACGAGTAATCATTCGCATGACACACCATAGACCATGTTAAATCCAAGGCGCAAAACCAATTAAAGTTACTTCATGGCACAAATCCAAAACACAGTAAAAAATCATCCCTCAACTAGATTTTCATTATGTGCGAGAAGACTGAAATCTAAAACCATTATTCAAGACATTAATTCCATTAGCGCGAGTATCCCAATATCTAAACATCATACAATAAATTATAATTCAATGTGCCCAAGGGGTATAATTACCCAACTAGTCATACATCACAACAACGAATTGATCACGATCATTCTAATAAATACATAACCGCTACGCATCAACAATTGATGACGGACAAGATTTCGTCCTTATCTCGCAAGGCGCAAGAGGAAAAATAATCAATAACCAATCATACCTCAACCAAACTTTAAGGGTGCATTAGTAACCGAATTATAATTCAGTCATGCATTCACCAATATTCAATAACGCAATAGTGATCTAGATATTAAACCCAAGTACAATATCAATTTAAAGGCGCATGTGCTAGTTATTAAATCAACATATATCACATCCTATGGAATGTCCTCAACGAAAACAATTATTCCTTCTAGTGATAAAGGTGACCCTATAAGGCATACAACACCTCTAAGGGATATTTGACACTATAGGATGGCCTCTCCAATTAACTTGCATCGTCGTCAGATATTCTTGGACACTCGCCAACATCAATTACATTTATGAAGGGTTTACTAAAAATTCACCTCTCTAATCTCAATTCCCTTATTAACAGGCATGTCATTGATAGAATGAGGAACAAGGAACACAAAACATTTCTCGACGAAAGAATTAATAGTGAGTTGAGAAAATTTTGTAGGAATCTATTGAACATGCATAACCACTACTTGAATGGCAAGAACCTTCACAACCTCAAGTCCTTTCCTAGGTTAATCTTACTCGTCTTTATGTATCTTATTCAAGGGTGGCGACTAAAACCTTTACGCAAGCACAAGGAATTAGAGCGCTACAGAATCATCCATCATTACCTTAGGAACCACATACAAGTGTATGTGTCTAAACTTTACTCGACATCAGTCCAATCGAATCACAATATCAATTCTCTTACTGAGACGAGATATCATATAGTCTACTAAAAAAGGGAGCAAACTTCACACCAATACACATTACACATAGGGACAAACCGAGATAGGGGTATCAAGCTATTGCAAGGGATAAAGCAACTCTAGTTATGAATAAGCATCAGTATTAAAACAGTAACATCACGGTCTAACTACTGGTGGCGGAAAAAGCTGAGTGTGAAGACATTGTTGGGGAATAACGCGTGAGGATAAGGGCCCAAGGTGCTGAGGGAAACAACCAATAATTTTGCCACCTGTATTGTGGCATGGGAAATAATTTGCCGAGCATTGCAACACGAATAGTGGAGGAGGGAGAAGTTCTCTGTCTGAAATTAAGGAAAAGGAATATTGAGGGGAATCCACAGAGCACAAGGGATAACTCGCCCGGAGAGAATACCCTCGCTGGAAAGAAGCAAGAAAACAATGCCGGGGTGATCTCTGAATGAAAGCAATCAGAATAATAAGAAGGGCGAGTGATGAGAACGAACTGCTGGGTAAAAACGCAGAGTTTAACTCCGGGTAAAACACTGAGGGTGGAGCAATCTCCTGGATTCTACTGGTGAAAACGTAGAGAAAAAAATCGTTGCAGGAAAGAAATAATGTTTAAACAGAAGCGAATCCCTAGGCTCCAAATTCGTTTATGGTATCGCTACATGAAAGGAGCTCCAAATTCATTAATGGGATCGCTATAGGAAAGGATAAACAATGTTTAGACAGAAGCGAATTCCAAGCTCCAAATTCGTTAATGGGATCTCTACAGGAAAGGAAACAATGTTTAGACAGAAGCGAATTCCAAGCTCCAAATTAGTTAATGGGATCGCTATAGGAAAGGAAACAATGTTTGGAAAAAAGTGAATTCCAAGCTCCAAATTCGTTAATGGGATCGCTACAGGAAAGGAAACAACATTTAGACAGAAGCGAAATACGCAGGAACCACTCGCCTAACAATGGCGCCCTCCCAAGAAAGGAAAAAAATGAAATTTCATCCAGATGAAAACACAGGAAATTTCATCCATGGTGCCCTCTCCTGCAAGGGAAAACTAAGCTCGCCAGAAGAAAACACAACAATTACTGTCCCCTGTCATGAGTTTAAAATCACTCTATCCATCCCAGCACTGATTCCCTCCACGCTCTAATCTCAAGCGGAGTCTCCTCAACAACCTCTTCGACAAGAAAGGTTTCCTCCCAGGAATCTACCACAATTCCAGACCTTCAGTGATCAATCGGGCAATGGACCTAAATTCTATGAGAAGGGGATGCCCTTGAGATAGTCCACGCTGAGTGAATTCTGGGGCAACATAAGGGTGTACCAAGACTAAGGTGGCTCCGTTCAGACTGTAAAAGAACCCTACCCGAATAAGGTAGCTAAAATCATAGGTATGTGGTGGAACACCATAGTGTAAATCAAATTTTGTGATGCAGCTAAGGGCAGCGAGTTAGGAATCAATCTGGTGCATACACCTACCCTTAACCACCGAAATTCCTTATGCAAATCGAAAGGAAAAGTTGAGCCTCATAAATCAATACAGGTTGGGACAAAGAGACAATTTTAAACACGAATTTAGCGAATTTAGATTACTTAGTTGAGAAAAATCAATGGAGGGGATTATCAGAAACCTCCTCTAGAATTCATAAAACCTCAAGGAGCTGACCTCCTTGATCTCAAACTTACCTCAAGGAGCTGACCTCCTTGATCTCAAACTTCCCAGTTAACACAAAAATAAATAGATTATGCTATTTTAAATACAATGCAAATACAAAATTAAATACTTACCGTAACCGACGAGAGAAATCGAAGATGCTTCCCCATGCTTGCGCTACGTCCTGCTTGCTAACCGTGAAGACCTCACCGTTACCTCCCATCCAACGCTAGGGGTACTCTTCTTCCCCCTTAGCCCCGAGAGCCGCAAAGGGTCCATGCACACAAACCAGAAAAAAATCTAGCTCCCAGCTCGCCTCGCAAGGTCGAGTTACCACTCCTATCTGAGCTGGGCATCCCAACTCTCATAAGAAAAATCAGTCAAGAAAAATATCGGCAATGTAACCTTACGCCTACCAGCCATCCCCCATTCTCCTCCTCCGCCATTTCTTTTATAGAGTTCTCTTAGTGACTAGTTTCCCAAATGCACATTGATTTCTTTTTATTAAATTTTTAATTAGGAAAATTCTCCCCCATACACTTGTCACCCGATCCCTTAGTTGCACCGGAATCTTATTTTATTTATTAAATTAAATTGCCAATTTCCTTTAGCTACCTAAAACCGTTCCTAACAATGCTCCTTGATGTCCCTTTATTCCCTCACATTCCCTTAACGACGGACGCCTTCCTTAAAGCTTAGTTGATTTCATTTTAGGAAAGTTCTTTATACTATATTCCTTCTATGTTCCACATCACTTTTAGCAATTAATTTCCCCTTTTTGTCTAAGTTCGAAATTAGCAAGTTTTGCACGTAAACAACAATTAATCCTTTTTAATAATTAATCCTCCTCTAATTTTTAAATTTAATTTTTACCCCCATCTTTCTTCATTCCCCCCTTTATTACTTTCTCAGTTAATTTTTAGTTCTTAAGTCCTATTTAGACCTAGGATTTGAATTCAACTAGGCTCAACAAACCTTGTTTTTAAGGGAAAGTTTATAATTTAAACTTTACTCATACTACATTTATTTTAAGGCTGACCAAGTCAAAATGGCACATTGTTTTCTAGGTACCTAGGTTCATTGACTCACCAATGTTAAAACCTGCGACGTGCCCTTCAAGATGCACTACGTGCTCCAAGGGCGCCACTCGCCTTCATTCATGTTTCATTTATGCGACGTGCCCTTCAAGACGCACTACGTGCTCCAAGGGTGACACTCACTTTCATCCATGTTTCATTTATGCGACGTGTGCTTCAAGACGCACTACGTGCTCCAAGGGTGCCACTCACCTTTTGACTGATTTTGGTAGATGTCTAACCCTTGGAGTCAAAACTCCGTCAGGCGACCTTGTGGGAGACTAAGGGCCTCTAAGGAATAAGGACCTTGCCTTATTTCATTCCACTTAGAATCATCGTGAGCAATTGTCACAGTCTTCCCTCACGACATCGTGGGTCTCTCGAACTAGGTAATCCTTAATCTACAGTTCGAGCCATGGTGGGAGTGCTAGTAGGTTGTGGTAGGGCTGTTGCCACACCTCTCCCTCAATATCTTTGGTTGTCATGCGTGACCCCTTTACTCCAAATGTGAGTCTGGTTAGCAAGCTATCGTCAGCCTGCAACCATCAATGAAACATGTCAGCGATCCAATAATCAACATCATAATATACCAGTCATATGTCACATATGCAATAACAGAAATACGCAAACCATAAATAGTCCACTCCCTGACTCGATCCAGAGTCCAAGGAGGTACATCGATGCCTTCGACATCCTTAATCGTCAAGAGTCCTGCACACTCAGGAGAACCTAGTCAATAACACCCGTTGATATAATATAATCAAATAACATATCATCATATCCACAACATCATCATAATCCATAAGCGAAAAAATCAATCATATAAGGAACCGGATCACTTGCACGCAAGTGTCCTCAAAGAATAATTCCAATCAGGTGTGTGCAAGAGAAGGATGTTACAGACTTCCTTTCAAATCTATTTCACCCCTTATTTCTATATTGAGCCTCCTCTTTCATGAATCACTTGACATGCCTCCTTATGTTTAGATCATCCTAATACTCAAATCGGGTTGTGTCTTTACTTCCATCTATTTATTTTTCTCTAGATCTAGAAATTGACCCCTATTTACAAATTGGGGCCCCAATTATTTACCTATGGATTTGATTTTTCTTTTAAATTTCAAGTTCATTTTTTATATCTTCTTCCTCAAGGATTTCTTTTTTGGGTTCAAATTTGATTTTTTTTTCTATTGTCTTTAAGAAACCTTTGAGAATACATGAAAGATAAATGAGAATATGAATGAGAGATGTATTATATCAATGTGTGTAAGATTATATAAGGTGGTATGTGTTTGTGTGTGTAAGGTTAATTTTGACATGTTTTGTCTTTGAATGATAAATCATATTCTTAGTCACCTTGATGGAACTTTCATTGTCATAGTATAAATTTGTAGGCTACATTTGTGGAAGTTTATAATCACTTAAAATTCTATGTAACCAAACTACTTCACAAGTTACTCCAACAAGGATTATGTATTATTCTTATGTTCTTGAAATCGCTACCAAATGTTTATTTATACTTTCCCATGAAATCACTTAACTATCAAGGGAAAAACCATAACTTGTTTTACATTTCTTTTCATCTATATCACCTAGTACGCATTTTGCATATGAAAAATATTTCAACATGAAGCTATCATTCTTCTCAAATACAATAACAAACTATGAGCTACCTTTGATATATCTAAGAAGTCTCTTTGTTTCATTCCAATGCGTTTCCCTAGGACAATTTTAAAAACTTGATAACATTATAATTACAAAAGTTATGTTTGGTCTAGTTGTGGTAAGAAAAAACAATCCTCCTACCAATTGACGATAAATAAATTCATTTACTACCTCAAATTCATCATCTTTTGAAAGATTTAAGTTTACCTCCATTGGTGTTTTGTTAGAATTACAATCTTCCATTCCGAACTTTTCCAAAATTTTCAAAACACACCTTGTCTATGAGATGAAAATCTTGGTTGGTCGTTTCCAAACTTCAATGCCCAAACAATAATGTAACAATCCCAAGTCAGTCACATCAAATGGATTACAGAGACTATACTTTTCTTCTTGAATCAAGTCATCTCTATTGCCTATAATTATTAAGTCATCAACATATACAACCATAATGAGAATTTATTCACCTTACTATTTTCAGGGAAAATCCCCTACAGTAGTGGGATTATTGTAGCGTACCAATGACCATATACAAAGTACATTCCAAACAGAATACCAAACTAAGATATAATAACCAAATTTCATAGGAATAACTAACTTATTGGAAAAGAGAAAAATCAACTCACCAGGATCCCAACGTTCGGTGTTTTTTCCAATTTACGGAGTCCTTTCACTCCTTCCCAATAGTATGATCTCTTCAACTTGAAAAAAACTTAAACAAGTATATCTATATGGAGAGGTAGTTATAGTAATAACTACCCATTAGTTTCATGAAAAATAACAAAAAAGATGGAAACAATTAGTATTCTAATGAAACATATACAAAAGCATTGTAAATATGAACAATAATAACACAATATACTTCAAAGGAATGCGTTTTTTGTATTATTAATGAACAACAACAAGGAAGTTACAAGTTTTAACTATCCTATGCAACACTTCCATTTTGAAAGAGATCATATATTCCTCCACCTTGGCTCCTTCTATAAGTATGTTCTTGAAATTGAATTCACCATGGGCCCAAATAGAGTATAAGGGGAAACTCTTCTCAAGATAAGGTTGGTGATAAGAGGGAAACTCTTCTCAAGATAAGGTTGGTGATAAGAGGGAAATCAGAAACAAGGGTTTCCAGGTCAAGAAATTAGCAACAATAGGGATATAATGGGCTTACAGACTCAGTGGAAATATATGGATGAGTGTTTTCTTGAATGTGCAAAGTATCATTGCCTTTCTCCATGAGGAAAATTTTCCTTTTATGTGGTCTCTAGTCGGTTAGAAACAGTTGAGTATGGGAAAAAGGAGTTAGAAAACTAACCAATTATGTAACTTATTATTAATTTGGGCATAATTATATATTTTTTGAACATTTATTAGCATGTACATGGGTGTCCCTTAAGTAGGTTGCGTGTACATAGGTTGCACAGTTGTGAGGGCATGTACATCCTTCAAAAATTTATTTTTTAGAAAGACTCAAGGATGTATGAGGAATAGTTTTCTGTAAGGAGGATAGGGATAAGGCCAACAAGAGAATCAAAGATTTAGAGGTGGAATTCAATGCTATAACATATACCTCCTAATGTGTGAGGTCAGAAGAGAAATTGATGCCCAAAATATATTATAATTCTTCAAGAGAATTTAGTCGGGGGTCAAGGTCAATGGAATCCAATCTAAGGACAACAACCAACATAGAAACACGTTAGGACAATTCAATTCTTGGGGCAAGCATACCCATGCTCAGGTGCGATGATAAGCAAGGAAGCCAATCAAGTACACTACAGATCCATGAAATATGTATGTATAGTAGTGATCATGGCCACAAAAGATATACATGGTGGATCAATGTCGAACAAATATCATAGCCACGAAAAAATACACAGTGGATCTATGTCTCAGAATCACTGAAGGATTATGGGGAAAGAGATCTAGAAAACTGATCCTTCATTTGCATTGATGCGTGGGGTGGTACTATCCAATCACAACCCGAGTAGAAGTATAAAAATAGGTGATGCTACTACATTCCCTAGGTCTTCATCCAAACCATCGTGGTACGAGAATGCACTATGTGAATAGATGGGTTGGAGTCGAACACAGTGAGATACTGTTTGATTACCGATCATTGATGTATATCGTTAAAAAATGTGAGACAACCCATTGATAATGATAATGGGAGTCAAGGTACCTAGTACAATCTAACAAGTGTGAATAGAGGATCTAATGTCGAACACCTGGTAGAATCTACCAATCAAGGGACATTGATGTAAATAGAGCTAGAGTGCAACTCTAGGCTAAACTCAGAGAATTTTTTCATAGCCGATAAGAGATTAACCTGTCGGAAGTAAGTCAATGAGAATTTTTCATTCCAACATTAGTATATGACAAAGATAATTATGATTCTGAGATGTACTAGACACATGGGAAGGCTAGCTTGCAAAGCCAAGAATTCTGTGGAGTGGATGACACAGGTTAAACTTCCTCTGAACAAGAACACGACACATTATGTGACTTATGTAGCACAGATTGAAAATGATAATTGACATAAGACTATGATGCATGAGGCAAAAATAGAATCTCCATAGTGTTTGGAAGAATAATCAGTTGGAGGAGTAAAAACTCTATGTAACTGGATTAGTTTCCTAAAGCCATACTAAACCCAAATTGTTGAGACTTGACTCAAAACTTTGTGTTTTGTTTATAGGCAAATCAAATGCTACCAATATAGATATAGAAGACTCATTCCCTTGCTTTATTTTTTTATTTGATTTTTTTTCTTTTTCATATTTGGAAATCCTGAAAAAGAATAAAATAATGCTAGTATACATAGAGGAAACGAGTGTCGTGGATGAGCAAACTAGTTCCAAGCACAAGGAACATACCTATTCTCAATGGAAGGAAAGCATGTGCAGGATATGGACACTCGGGGGAATGTCTCCTCCTAGGTTATAGGTGTAAAATTTCAACAAGAATAATATGCAAGGCTAGCAACTGATGAGAATGCTTAAGAAAGTGGTTAAAGAACAACAAGCTAAACACAACATTAGGCTCAAAAGTGAAAATAATGAAATGCAATGTAGTAGTACAACTTAACACATAAATATGGGAGTTATGCGGGTAAAATCCATAAAAATATTGAGAAGAGCATGAGGTTTTCGACATAATGTCATGGCAAGACTAACATGACTCCCAATCCCAAGATAAATTTAGCATGGGAACCAAAAGACAAAGTAGGTGCTAAACTAGGATGCCCATGACGGTATGCTCTACCATGAACTGAACAACACATAAATCAGCTGGAAAGGTTTGTGTTGCCAATAAGTGGGGTTGACCCTAAGGCATATGTATAATTGGTCACTAATAATGCAAAATGCAAGGTGGAAAATGATCCTATCCTATATGTCAGTGATGCAAACATTACCTCGATGAGTCGAAAACATGGACTTAAGGGGTAAAAGGATACAATTCCAATCATCTTGCATGCAAATCTTAACTCAAATGATCATTGTATCCTAAAAATATGGTCTATTAGGCGATATAATAACCAAAAATGGAAAAAAACTGAATAAAATTTGGTTACAAATTATATATAATATAAAAAATTACCCAAAACTTTATTTCATTTGAGTTTTTTACCAAATTTGATGAGAAAGGTAGAAAATCCTCCAAAATTCCAACGATCATAACGGAAGATACGATCAATGGAATTTGTCACCGTTAGGACTAGGTAGACAAACTCTAACCCTTATTCATTTTCATCCAAGCATTTGTTAAAATTTCCTACAATTTCATTTTATTTTTTTTCTTTTATTTTGGAAGAGGGAGAGCATGTATGCACCTGCGCTTGGTGTGGGCCACATATATCTTTCCATATACGTGGGGATAATTAACAATAGGCACATATGCATGCACCTGTTGCCAAAGGCACATGTATACATGTCTGTGAATAAGCAAAAATTAATAAAAAAAAATTGTTTTTTCTTTGCAGAATTTGCAAAATGGTTATTTAGTGGCGTGAGAGAGAGCATGAGGATGATGACCAAGATATTTGGGATCATCCAGAGATTCTATCAGATCTTCAACATTGTGGTTTAATAAAATTTTAGGACTGTCCCAACATGCGGGCACAAAAGAGATTGTTGTAATTGTTGATTGGATATTGGAATCCAAAGTTGGGGCTCAGAAATGTCATATTTTCATCCATCTTTCCCTTCATCATTCTTCACATTTCATCGCCCCATTAACCTTTCACGATATTATTTCCATAAATATACTTGGGTTTCACCTTATTGTTCTCCACTTTATTCATTTTAGTATTAAAAGGGAATTTTTGATTAAATGTTAGAAAATTGGTATGTTTTCATATATATCTCAAACATGTGTGAGCTTTGTAATGTGTAGGAATATGTGAAGGATTAATTCAAAGGACTTCTCGAATACTTCCTCCACCGTTTCAATATTTGAGGAGATAATTCAAGCCCATTCCAAGGAGAAGATCATGGAGATTTGGTTGGAATATCTTATCTAAGATATATGAGAGATATGTGTGAGGATTTAAAGGGATTA
>JZKD02S2063544.1:88534-102429 GCA_000966675.3 Picea glauca
TCAATTAGGAGCAATTAGAATTCAATCAGTTGTAAGTAGAGAATTAGAGTAGTCATTAATGGTAGTCATTAGGATTCGAAAGAGAAAGGGATTCTTAGCTTTGATTCATGGATTTAGTTTTCATGCTTTTATTATTTTGTTATGAGGATTGATTTGGTTATTGTAATAGAATATTGTTTTATTGGCGCGAGCTCACATATGTTGTTGTGTTATTTAACTCTTCACATGTTGTACTTGCTTTTCCTTCATGTAGTTCTCCATTTCTAGATTAATTTCTTCACACAATTCCTCATTCCTAGATTAATTTCATTTACGCAACTAGATTAATTCAATTCCAAGTCGTGTGTTAGATTAATGATTCTATTTCAGTCATGTGCTAGATTAATGATTCAATTTTAGTTGTAGCTTAAACATTCTATTAGTTTAGTCCCACTTCAATTTTGCATATACTTTGCGTGTGCTTCTTTAGTTTACGAACCCTGGGTTGACAAATTAGATAAGTTGGGTAAATACTACAATGCAATTAATACAACATTAGTTCGGCCCAATATAACAACTGTCGTTCCCTTGTCATGATTGTTGTTTCTTTTTCTGTTCATTTGAACGGAATGATTGTTGTTCCTTTTTCTGTTCATTTGAACAGAACGATTGTTGTTCCTTTTGTTGTTCCTTTGAATAGAACAACTCCTGTTCCATTTACGATTGTTGTTCCTTTATAGGTGTTGCATCTCTGGAGGTTGGGTATTGAAAACGGAAGGTAAGAACCTATGTAGGTGACAAGTAAAACGCTTGTGCCAACGCCTACCTTTGGTTGATGCATAGAGGTTGTTTTTAGGACATCTTTGGAGCCCAACATTTTGGTGTCGTTGTTGGGGAAGCACGATGGATTGGAGTTTAGATTTATTTTTCATGCAACTGTGATTAGACATGCTCCTAACTCTGAGGTGACATATGGGTAAGGACATGTAGCGTAGTGTAAATTTCAATTCCTGCAAGTGTGGTAGTTTAAATTTCTTTTTCATGCAAGTGTGATTAGACATGCTCCTAATTCTGAGGTGACATATGGGTAAGGACATGTAGGGTAGTGTAAATTTCAATTACTGCAAGTGTGGTAGTTTAAATTTCTTTTTCATGCAAGTGTGATTAGACATGCTCCTAACTCTGAGGTGACATATGGGTAAGGACATGTAGGGTAGTGTAAATTTTAATTCCTACAAGTGTGGTAGTTTAAATTTCTTTTTCATGCAAGTGTGATTAGACATGCTCCTAACTCTGAGGTGACATATGGGTAAGGACATGTAGGGTAGTGTAGATTTCAATTCCTGCAAGTTAGTGTAAATTTCAATTATGCAAGCATGATCTACATGTGTTGGTTCTAAGGGTCATAGAGTTGCTTCAGTGTAGATTCCTCACTGTCCCTACCAACTATCAGGAATGTTTTAATTTCCACAACTGTGAAGAGTAATTATTTTCCATTTCAGTAAGAGTGCTATTATTCAAGTTTTTTTTTCATTTTGGTTTTAGGTGTTGTAAGAATCCTTTTTTTTAACATGGTTGAACAATGAGTTTAATCTTGGAACAACTCACTCAGGTCCTAGCAAAAGTCGAGATCTCCTCTTCTCTAGAAGAGAAGATCTTGACAGCAGCCAAAAGCTTATTCACTCCTCCCGAGTCGAATGAAGAATCAACATACGAAGAACCTTGCATGTTTAATGAAGAATCATTAGGCACGCAAGAGGTCGAGGAGGACAGCGAGGAGCTGCAACATGATCAGAGTAAGACAAATTACGCCTACGAAAGCCTGATCAAACGCTGGTTTCAAGCAAGTACTAGGTTAGATTCATTTAGTTTTTCTTTTTCTTTTTTTAATTTACAGTTTCAACCGCTAATTTCACACATTCATACATATTCCCGACTGTCAATTGTGAAATTGAAAGATAACATATATTTGTTACTGTTACGTGCATGGCTACATTGGCTATTTGATTACACGTAACTAATCTCTAATTTTTAATTAGCATAAAGTAGGTAGGATTTTTCAGTTTTTCTTTTAGTTTTCAATAAGTATGTGCTTCATGCGATTGTGAGGATCAAAAAGTAGGATGACTTAATTGATTTCAGGAAGAATTTTAATTGTTGATGATGAAAAAATTGCCTAATATATTTTTCGTCTACAATTTTCAATAAGTTTGTTCCATTTGCTCACAAATTTTTTTAATAAGTTTTGCTTTGAATTTTTAAAGTTCTAAAAACATAAAAAGAAAAAAAAATAATAAACTTGTGCCTCTATCCTTCGATCTGCAAACAAAACAATAAAACAAAAATTATAAAGAATAAAACACAAATTATAAAGAAAAAATGCAGAAATTAAACTGAAGATATCTCACAAGCCGGGATCTGGGTTCTTGTGATTTTTGGACTGCAAGTGAATAATGTTATGATACAAAAACCCAGTAAATTTCAGCCCAATATAGTACACACGGGTTTCGAGAAAATCAAGATAGTCACCTTCAGCCATTTTTCATTTTTCTCGAAAACCATGATGTGGGTATTTCTGATTTTCGACGTGTAGAAGCATTCAGAACATAGGAACATGCATGCAAAATTTCAGCTCAATCCAGTTCTCCATTTGTGAGAAAATCTCATTTGACTCCCTGCAAATACACCCCTATAGCAACCTGCAAACAAAACAATATATCATAAATTCTACATGCAAAGAATAAAAGCAGGTCTAAGGTTCTATTTTTCTAACCAACATTTCCTCATTAGGGAATCAAAGATGATGGCGGTCAATAACTCGTATGAGACCCTAATTTGGTTAAAACAAAATTCATTATTTCACTGTGCAGAAATATTTGCTTGCATATTACTCACGGTTGTAATGTAAATAAAGAAAACAGTGTTGAAGGAGATATGCAACGTTCATTCGGCTGAATGAATCCACACCTAGAGTTGGAGCTGTTGCTTAAACTCGGGTGAATGTCCAACAACCTTGCTAGAATAATTGATTAAAGGAATGGGCAGGTAAGTGCATGACGAGAGGGATCAATGAGGTAAGGAGATCTTTTTTTTTTCATATCCCAGATTCTCAAAATAAGTTTTAGATGGTTTATCTCCTCGTTCAACCGCATTCAGAGATTTTTTTTGCTGGAGGTTGTCAGACTAGATCTGATTTGATTCATTTGCAGCAATCTTGTTTGATTGTATTTAATGGTGCACCGATTTTATTGTGGTTAATACGATTTGCATCATCTTCTTACCAATCCATATTTAATCAGATGCGATTCTTTGAAGGAGATAAACTAGCATTTTAATTGTCTGATATATATTTGGTTATTTTATTCAAGCGGCTCACGTATATACATCTGGATTTTGAAGAAGAGATAAGTACAGTTGGTTTTGAATTTAACTGGCAGTTTTGTTGTTGGCAATCAATGAAAATCTTTTCGGCGATATTATTTCCAAACCGTCACGCTAAATCAGGTTGTTGCACTCCCCAAAAATTGAAAGCGATATGCATATATTTCTGCAGGAATGGTTACAAATTTGCCACATGTAGTTTGCTAGCTACACCGGATAGAATAATACAAATATTCAACTTTTGCAGGAATTGAAAGATTCTAGGGATGAACACATATTTGAAGCTGTTGAATGGGTTAAAAGCAATAGTAGTAATTTCAAGAATAAAGTTTATGGTCCAGTTTAAGCAAGTATGGAATGTCAATGTTTCTAAAGAGGTGAAGAATAAAGTTTTGAAAGAGGTGAGGATATTTAAGCAAGTAATCGACATTATTCTTTTGTTCTGTTTTATAATAACAAAATAAATTTTCTTTTCTTTTCTTTTATTTTGTTTTTTATTTGTTTAATTCATTATAAAAAGATCATAATAAAAACAAAAAATATATATATTATTTTATTTTTTGTCTTTTTAAAATTTTTCTCTTATTTGTTTATTTCATTATTTAAAAAAAAAAACCACAATAAAAATAAATAAATAAATAAAATTAATTATTATTATTTGTTTTAAAAATAATTTTTTATAATAATCAAAAGAATTTTTTTAGTTGTTTTGTTTTCATTATAAAAAGATCACAATAAAAACAAAAAAAAATATTTGTTTTAAGACATGAAAAATAAAACTTTTTAGCAAATGGACATTTCAACTAAATTCTTGAAAACACTATCAAAGTAATGTTTTTTTTTACGTAAAATTATTTCTTGGAGTCACTTAAGTAAGAAATCGACGATGATACTAACACACGCACAACAATCACGACAAGAGGTATAAAACGCATTTTATTTACTTTGTCGCATTTGTCCTTCTTTCTGCATATTATGTTTTTCTTTGAACATCTCACAAGTTTTCATGCAGGATTTGTACTAAGTTTTTTTCAGGTGCATGGCCGATCGCATCTTGTTGCTGAAGTGATTTTCAAAAATCACAAAAAATTTTGAACAAAAGACGTACTTTCTTGACTGCTTGAAAGAGCTGATTCTCGTCTTACACATCATGGCATTTGCAGTTACACAAACACTTTTTCATAAACCCATTTGTATCATGAATGTCTTCCTCCATTTCTCCTTCAAAGCATATTGGTCATCCCTGTGTTGAAGCCCATCTTCCATTTCCTTATCCTTCACGAATTCGCACACGCCTATCTTCCTGAGTCGCATACATCTCTTTATCTTTTTCAGTTCAGTTTGCCCTGTCAATAAAACTATCCAACTCCCTTTCCATGACTACATTGCCTTGCCATACACACTGTTACTACTGATATCTTTTCATTTATAGTCCTACCACTCTTTTTATTAGAACTTGCGTTGACCGATGTGGGATTCCTTAAGGCCCACCTTTCAACCAGTCTTTCCCCATCGACCTCAACACCTTATCTGGGATATAGACTAGAGTCCATTTTGAGTACCTGGAGGCTTGCATTCCTTAATGGCAAGTTCTCTCACTGACAATCATGGGAATACATCAATGTCCCTTGATCATCAGATTTTGCAAGTGGATCAACATCATCTCATTCATTCGCACTTTGCCAGATGTACTCGGGTACCTTGGCACTCATTGACATCAATGGTGAGTTTGCCTCGCATTGGTTAACGAAATTCATCAACGATCGGTAATCCAATGACTTCTTTTCATGCTCGACATCGACACATTTATTCGCATGATTAGAATTGTACCATCAGGTTTAGCAGCGAGTGAAGACTATACACTTTTCATGACTCTATCAGCAATACAACAGCATGACTTCAACCATACAAGAGTACCACAGTTCCACTTTCATACTTTCTCTTTTCCATGATTCATTCAGCAGCAGTTCAACTTCCTCCACTTCACATTCTCTGATCTAGTAGACAGCAGTCGCAGCTACAGCAGCAGTCACTTTTCACATGATCCTGCAGCAGTGATATATTCCATACTCTAGCAGCCGCATCAACCATATTCCTATTGCATAGTTCATCAACATTTTGGGTAAGTGGAGGTATGTTATTTTCTAAACTTTAATCATGTAATTCCTCAACTGCTAGCAATGAATAATTTGGAAAATTCCTTCATTAAGTTCCCTTTCCTTTTTCACTTCTACGACTTATGCCACATTGCATGAGGACATGCAACAAGTTAAGTTGGGGGGTAAGGGAATTTATTCACTATCATCACTCCACTTTTCCACTACCATCATTCCATTTTTTGTCTCATTTACCATTTATGAACATTTCTTTTCCAACATTTCTTTTCCAACGATACTTTGTTGCTCTTTGCTTCATAAGCATTGTTATACATATTGGCATGATTCATACATATACAAAAAAGGGCTTTATTATACTCAGTGATGTTTTCCTTATGCCCATTGATAGCATACATTTTCCAGTAAGAATAATGGGCAAATTATTATTATAACATCAAGAGAACAAATAAAAAAATGAATGTTGTTAACACAAGAACCAACATTCTTTATATTCATGGTTGTCACACAAGAACCAACCATAATAAAAATGTCAATTGTTACTCATGTAAATCCCATCCTAGAAAACATTCATTATCATCACTCAAAGCCAACATTCAGATGCCAAAATTTCTTGAGAAGATTCATACATGGTTGCATGAGGACATGCAACAAGTTAAGTTGGGGGGCATGTTGGGGCTCAGAAATGTCATATTTTCATCCATCTTTCCCTTCATCATTCTTCACATTTCATTGCCCCATTAACCTTTCATGATATCATTTCCATAAATATACTTGGGTTTCACCTTATTGTTCTCCACTTTATTCATTTTAGTATTAAAAGGGAATTTGTGATTAAATGTTAGAAAATTGACATGTTTTCATATATATCTCAAATATGTGTGAGCTTTGTAATGTGTAGGAATATGTGAAGGATTAATTCAAAGGACTTCGCGAATACTTCCTCCACCATTTCAATATTTGAGGAGATAATTCAAGCCCATTCCAAGGAGAAGATCATGGAGATTTGGATGGAATATCTTATCTAAGATATATGAGAGATATGTGTGAGGATTTAAAGGGATTATATTTTGTAATAATGAGAAATAGGTTGAGAGAAAAGTGGATCTGTTATAATGACATGGTTATCTTATCTTCAAAGATCTCATGTATAAAAGAGAGTGCTCTCTCTTCATGAGAATTCAATTAGGAGCAATTAGAATTCAATTAGTTGTAAGTAGAGAATTATAGCAGTCATTAATGGTATTCATTAGGATTTGAAAGAGAAAGGGATTCTTAGCTTTGATTCATGGATTTGGTTTTCATGCTTTTATTATTTTGTTATGAGGATTGATTTGGTTATTGTAATAGAAGATTGTTTCATTGGCGCGAGCTCACATATGTTGTTGTGTTATTTAACTCTTCACATGTTGTACTTGCTTTTCCTTCATGTAGTTCTCCATTTCTAGATTAATTCCTTCACGCAATTTCTCATTCCTAGATTAATTTCATTTACGCAACTAGATTAATTCAATTCCAAGTCATGTGTTAGATTAATGATTCTATTTCAGTCGTGTGTTAGATTAATGATTCAATTTTAGTTGTAGCTTAAACATTAGATTAGATTAGTCCCACTTCAATCTTGCATATACTTTGTGTGTGCTTCGTCAGTTTACAAACCCCCTATTGACAAATTAGATAAGTTGGGTAAATACTACAATGCAATTATTACAACATTAGTTCGGCCCAATATAATGACTATCGTTCCCTTGTCACAATTGTTGTTCCTTTTGTTGTTCATTTGAACGTAACGATTGTTGTTCCTTTTTCTGTTCATTTGAACAGAATGATTGTTGTTCCTTTTGTTTTTCCTTTGAATAGAACAACTCTCGTTCCCTTTACGATTGTTGTTCCTTTATAGGTGTTGCATCTCTGGAGGCTGGGTATTGAAAACGGAAGGTAAGAACCTACGTAGGCGACAAGTAAAATGCTTGTGCCAGTGCCTACCTTTGGTTGATGCATAGAGGTTGTTTTTAGGACATCTTAAGATCCCAACACATGTATGCACTTGCGCTTGGTGTGGGCCACATATATCTTGCCATATACATGGGGGTAATTAATGATAGGCACATATGCATGTGCCTGTTGCCAAAGGCACATGTATACATGTCCGTGAATAAGCAAAAATTAATAAAAAAAATTGTTTTTTCTTTGCAAAATTTGCAAAATGGTTATTTAGTGGCATGAGAGAGAGCATGAGGATGATGAATGAGATATTTGGGATCATCCAGAGATTCTATAAGATCTTCAACATTGTGGTTTAATAAAATTTTATGATTGTCCCAACATGCGGGCACAAAAGAGATTGTTGTAATTGTTGATTGGATATTGGAATCCAAAGGTTGATGCCTTCATGCTGGATGGTCAATCCTTGACCATCGAAGTCGAAGATATATACTTTATTACCATTTTATCTCGTAGAGGAGATCTAGTAAATTTTTGGACTCAAGGTGGTATAGGGATGGCTATTGAGGACTACATTAGAGAGTATTGTATACCTGGTACACAATGTCTCAGGAGTTAGATCCCATTTCGCAACATAGAATACTTGAGTATGAAAGTGATCCTTCAGACGATCACTCAAATTGTAGGGTCTGCTACTTTACACCATGCCTCTCAGCCACATATGTTTTATGTAGTAGAGTTTCTTCGTCTAGTGATTTATGACTGGAGTACCTCATTATTACAGAACATGGAGGCACAATTGACTGACTGCAAGACTAGAAAGATGAAATTTTTTGGATATGGAAGCATCTTGTGCTCATTATTTTTTTAGAGAGTTGTCACACTTAGCCTAAAAGTCTTCATGCCACTACATGGACTAAGAGAACCTTGTTTTCTATGGTGGGCCATAATTATACAACACTTAGGATGTGGGTATGTCCTTTATGCCCACGATGACTATTTTTTCATGTGGTGGGAATGTCATATCATTGCCATAGATGATTATCCTTATGAGGGGATAAACTCTTCACGTGATATTGACATGCCCATGCCTCCCGGTGGTGCGGTAGGAGAGATAGGTAAGAATTTTTTTCTATTATCATATTATTTATTTTTTATTTTGTTTGAGTTATCTGAAAAGTAAAACAAAATATTTTTGGATGGACTATAAGTAAAGAAAGAAGTGATCATTGCTCCCTTAAGAGAATATATTCAAGAATGGTTAAACAATTCTATTGCCAATATTTTTGAAATTCCAACGGAAGAAGTTACAATTGGCCACATAACTGCAACAAGCAAGAGGATAAAAGGTGCATCAACAATCAAATGAAAAGAGAGAGATTCCATCATAGTAATTCTATATTGATTGCATACCTTCTTCCTTATCAGATTTCATCTAGTTATATTTATCCTTTCATTAGAAGAATATAACCTATTTTTGATAACTTCTCTTTGTCTTCTTTCCATATCCTATTGTTCGTGTTCTATTCCATACTCTTCTTCCCTCTTCATATTTTTTGTAAATATTTGCTTTATGGTCCACGAGAGCCCCAATCTCAGTCCATTATGGAAAACGCCTTTAAATTTCAAGTATTGTAACATACATTATCATTTTTTATAAATTCTAGAGAACTAATTTGAGATCAATTTTAATTGTATTTTATAACTCTGAGTTTTGAGTATAAGATACTTGAAATTGATCTATCAAAATCTTCCTTTGATCTTAATAAGTAGTACTCTCTCAAAGTTCTCTTGTGTGATTGGGCCATTTTTTTTTATGTTAAATGTGATCAGAACTTTTATTAAACTCTGATGGATGTGAGGATATTATTGTTTTTCTATATTTTCTGTAATGTGTGATGTTTGAGGTTCTTGGTCCACTTCTAAGGAACTCTTCGTATAAATGTTTTATTTTTCAGTAATTTGAATTGAAGATTTGGATTATGTCTTTTGACATAGTCCCATATTATCCTTGACATAAAAATTTAAAGAAGATCATAATCCAAAGAGGAGTACCACCTCTCTAAAAACGCAGGAGCATTCATATCCTTGTGAGGTTGTCGTTTCTGTCTTAACAGATTCAAACATCAACAATACCATGGTACTGATAATAAACACTAGGTCTTGTGAAAGGATTGATTTGCAGCCAGGATGTGGGCAATGTGGTGATGGATCTTGATTCTAGGGTATTTTCCTTCTCTTTATCTTCAAATCAATTCTCCATTTGTCTTGTTCTTCGATCCATCTACAACTTTGATGAAAAAGTTAGAGAAACAATGCAACAATAAGGTAAGAGTAGTAACATCATGTCGTAATACAATAACAATAACATGTAGCAGCATGTAGTGGCACTGTAACATCATCATTATGGACAATGATGGGCTTAGAAATGGATATGAAGGATGTATCGAAAGTAGGCCCCTTTTTGCATGAAATGTTGTCTTCAAGAATCACTTGTGCATGAATTGACTCCCTTAGTCTTCCCAGGACCTGTAAAAAATTAGCACTTACCTGTAATAAAACGTGAGATCAGGGAAGAACAAAGGTGATCGGTCTCTCTTCATCCAAGAAATACAAAAAACAACAACAAGTATTTACTTATAAAACAAATCCAAGGAAAATTGAATGAAACAAAATTCATTTTATACCTGCTGAGGAGTGGCAGTCGCCTTAGGCTACTTGACAATATTTCATTGATAAATTATTCATTTATCATCTGATTTGAGTGATTCCAAAGAAAAATGAAAATAATTCATAGGGATAATCCCAATATAAATAGTTTTTAAAAATTTCTTAAGGTGATATTCCAAATCTACTTAAGAACAACCTGCAAGATAGAGTTATTTTTGAATTCCTACCTAGACCAATAGTTACTATTTTGAATACAAATTTTTCATTTGATGACAGATAAACATGATTCTAATTGGATATGAAAGAAGACTCATGTGTTTATCCCTGGTAGAAACAAGTTTTGAAGACAATAAGAATTGATGTGTCAAATATGCCAGTGAACAGCGTACAAAACAAAGTTTCAGGGGTGCATAATTAAGACAAACAATTAGTATTTTAGGCCTAACTCTTTCATACGATATCGAAATGAAGTGATTTCACTTGCATTATAAACTAGATTCACAATAGAATATTCCTTAGGAACAAATTTTAAAGATATATCAATTAGGTTACCCAAAAATGGATTGTCCCAACTTCGTCCCTAAATTTCTTGTTTGACACCTAGTGTGTATTTTGGCCACAATTTCTTTGTTTGATACCCAAATTGAAAAATTCAAGATGGGTTAGGAAATAGATTTCAATGGTTATTTTAGATAGAAATGGGTTTTTAAAATGATCCCATATGATCCCCTGAAATAGGAATGTCCGAACTCTATTTTTAGTAAGGTCAATGATCCAATTGCCACAAAAAGTCCATTCAAGAAGTTATTTATTCCAAATGGTGATCTAGGTATGAGTGATTTTTTAATCCATATAATCCTTAATGTAAAAAAAACTCACACCAAAAATTGTAAATACTCAGACTTTGCATTATGACTGATACAATATTTGTAGCAAATGAGAAAAGTATACACCCAAAATCAAGAGAAAAGGGAGATCAAGTATTTAGTTAAAAAATGTGGTAATGAGAGTGAGATAATGAGATCCTGACATAACCACCATGGGAATTCGAGAGAATCCACAGAGTGTCTCATTATCCATGAAATAAAATCCACATTTTTTTATGAAATTGGGATTCTTGTATGATGATGGATGTGAAAATTTGAAAGACAACTACAACCATCATCAAGTTATTGACTAATCATGTATTTGTCATCATGCTTAAGACCAAAGAGACCATGTATGGGTAGAATAAATCAAGGATAAAAAATACATTATGATGGAAATAATGGAAATTAACCATACGTTATCATCAAGCTTGAAGGATTCTACTTTCCCTTGAACTTTCTTTAGTAAAATTCTCATTCACCAATGCCTTCTTCCTCTTACCAACTTCCTCAATAATAGAGATCAATCCTTTGGCATTTAATCTGATTGGTATTCATGCTAACAAGAGTAGGTATCATCGGGTGATATGGCTTGCTGCATTATTATCATCTGTTGTTGTCCATTGTACCACTTGATTAGTATTTTAGTGCATCCATTGTTATCCCAGTTTTTCTAACAACAACACAAAATACTGACATGAATCCACTGTACTCAGAGTTGCGGAAATAGTCAACCATTGGTGTCGCAACAAAATTCAATCGTCGATGTTGCAACATCACAACCAGTGTTGCAACAATGCAACTAGTGTTGCAGCAGTCGTGGTAGAACCTATAACCCGCTTTCCAACTTGAAAAAGAGATTAGTACAATGAACGAATCTTACTTCACCGATTGTTTTTATTTATTTATTTCCCTTTATTATACAGTCCTAAAAAAAGAAACACGCCCCACAAGTTGAAAGGAAACATGCGATAAAAAAACATTATAAATGCACACTTATCAAAACAACAAAAATAAACGAAAATTGATACTAGAAAGAATATTGCACCATTGACAATTCCGTGACAATGATGCCAAAAATATTGGGTCTTTTTAATCACCTTTCTTATTTCTCATAAAAACAATTAAAAAGACTATGCATTCAATTATGAATCTGGGGCTCATATGGAACTTGTGAACTATCATGCACTGTACATGCATGAACAACTATTCTTTCTATGTGTTGTAGCCATAGTGTTAATGATTACGTTTGTGGTTAAAGTATAAACAATTCTCAAGCTCTGGCAAGGTTTTACAAAAAATCCACACTTCAGGAATAGAAACAAACGTTGCAAGAAAGTAAATGTCACACTTGCGAGAAAGTAAATATCACACTTGCAGGAAAGTAAATATCACACTTGTGAGAAAGTAAATCACTCTTGTAGGAAATTAAATCACACTTGTGGAAAAGTAAAGGTCACACTTGCAGGAAAGTAAATATGCTAGCTCCTATGTTGGAAAGGAAATTCACACCAACACTTGCTGAAAATAAATCACACACATTGAAAGGAAATTGATTAACTACTTACTGGAAATGAAATTAACTAAGTCATCAAAATTAGAGCCTAATCCTTGCCAATATGATCACTTCTATTACTCAAACCAACAAATGTAGTCATTGCGTTAAACACATTTATTTGATGACATAAAATAATTCAACCAAATCTAAAATAGATTTATTAAAAGCATATGAATAAATGAAATCCGACAAGAATACTTGATTGCATAAATATATAAACACAACCTTGCATGAGTAATCCAATTACATGAACAAATTGAATCAAGAAAATAGTTACGAAATTAAGTAAAATAAATCATATGTGAATACATAATTAAATTACACAACAAGAAATCAAAGGAACCATCTAAGCTACACAACACACCATATCAATATAAATCAATTAAATTAGTTAAGCTAATCAAAAGAAATCAATATATTACAAATATGCGAAAAAAATAAATCAAATTAATTAAATCACACACTATGGAAATTATAAAACTACAATTGAAATAAAAACTCACTGGATTATTCCATTGTCATCCAGACATTGCTCTAAGAGTCATCGAACAATGGAGAGAGTGCTCTCTTTTATACATAAATTTAACGGAAACTAGAAATAACAAATATGTAAATAAACCCACTTATGGATTTAAGAAATCCATAGCGGTTACAACAATTTCCTAAATAATGAATGGTTTCTATGATCCTTGCTAACAATTAACAATTAATAAATAACTCCAAGATCTGTTGCTAACAATTAACAAATAATAAATAACTCGAAGATCTTTTGCCCAAGAATTCCAACATTCTTGGTTAACCACTCAAACTAATCTTATTAATGATTCCAATATTCTTTCCATATCCAAAATGGTTGTTGATAGTCCAAATCCATGGCAGGTCTTGATAGTTGAAGTTGGATTTTCGTGGATTTGAAAATCCGTACACAGAGTTTCGACAATGTTGTTACTATGAGTAACAACAAATCGGAAACACTTAATTTCTCAAAAAGTACAATCTGAATCATTGAGATATTTTGAGGATAATCATATTTCGACTCAATAAAGCTTCTTACAAGAAATCTCAAGTACCCACATCGTGAATCTTTAGTTGTAGGAGTAACAACAGTGACATGTAGGAGTAACATCAAATCGTAAAAACTCAATTTCTCAAAACGTGCAATCTAGGTTGTTGAGATATTCTAAGTATAAACATATTTTGACTCAATGAAGCTTCACACAAGAAATCTCAAGTACCCACATCTTGAATCTTTAGTTGTAGGAGTAATAACAATGACAATTGGTTCTGCAACAATCACAAACTAAACCATTTTTCAAAGATAAATGCAAGATATGTTATTTCTCTAATATTTAACCATAATTTATATGAAATACTAAATAAATG
>JZKD02S2063544.1:116492-133078 GCA_000966675.3 Picea glauca
TAAAAGGAGGTTTCCCCCTCGAAGAGGCTTATTATCTGAAATTATCTCTTTTTCAAGGCGTTGAGTACTTTTTCTGAGGTTTTCCTATGCTATATTGATATTTGGTTCTTAACACTGTGGTAGTACTCGAGAATACCTCTTTTCTTGATATAGAGAAAACCGGTTTCCAAGATTCTGTAGGAGGAGGAGAGTAGCCTCCTTCCTTGACTTTCATTGAGCAAGAAGAAAGAGTCTCTCTCAGAGAATCATGGTCTATCTTGGGGGTGGACAACGGTAAATACGTTAGGAGTGGTTGTGCCTATGGTTGGGTGGAAACATGCACCCCTTTCAACAATCGCTTCACAAACTTTGATTTTTTGATAAGTATCTTCATACTCTGTGTATTGAAATGGAAATGATGATTGAATTATATATATGTCTATGCCCGAGTTCTGTGTTGAATGGTTAAGTTAAAAATATGCATTATCTCTCTGTGAACTTGTGTTTTTAAATGGGCGTATGTTTGACTTAGCTGAGAAGTTAGAGAGTTGTAAGATGTAAGTATGCTATAGTGTCAGGGAAAGACTTATTGGAATGTTTAAGTCCTGCTGGTCTCTAAAACCTACCCTCGCTGGAATTCCAAATTCAAACCCTATGGAAGGAGGACACCTCCTTTAGATCTTTCACCCATATGAATGAGGGCTCATGCCGATGTCCTTAACCCATTTACGGCTAAAGGAATTAGTGCATAGCCCACAAGAGTTTCCAAAGGACCCATGTGACCAAGGTCTAGGAACCCTGCACTAGGCCTGAAAGAAGTTAATCCTTCTAGCTTCAGAAATCCGAGAGTTTGGAGCTCCAGAGTGTTTCGACCCTACTGTTTATAAATCGGTTGAACGCAACTGATATTTACGGATACCCACCTGGTTAACTGGTGCCTGGTGGTTTCCTTATTCAGGATAGTTAGACTTACCCCACCATTAAGACTTGATCTATTCAATTATCGCAAAGTAATGTGAGCCACTGATTAGAGGGTATTCGAGAGACCCTTTGACCATTGGATCTACGTCGAGGGAACTTCAGAAAAGTCCTACTCTAGGAGAACATAAATGATATATCATCAAACTCCCCGAACGCCGAAGTCATGAAGTGATGTGATTCATCGATCTAAGAATCCATCGGGAATCACTCTCATTCGTTAGATCAAATGTAGTGAAGAGGTGGTGCTAAGTACTTCAGCAAAGTCCCACTTTGGGAGAATAGAGGTAGTTTAAAACCAAATCTTATGAATGTCAGAGCTATGAAGTGACAAGGGCCATATATCTAGGAACTCTTCGGGACCTACCCCGACCGTTAGATCTAGGTCTTGGTCATCCCGACGCTGACCACTTCGGGAGTAAGGAGGAATTCACACCACGAATCCCCCGAACGTTGAAGTTATGAAGTAATGGAGGCCATCGATCCAGGGGTTACATGGACACTCCTTGACTATGAGATTGAAGAGCTTGGGAGGCTATCAGTCTGAAGTGATGTGGTACAGTGATGTCATCTAGGGTGACGTGGATCTATGATTAACGTGACACGTGTCACCTGGATTTGTGTGTTTCACAGACCCTATAGGCCCATTAACATGTAACACATGTCACTCACTGAAGGGGCCACGTGTCATATATTCCTTGCCACATATCACACTTGGCACTCTCTGCTTGGTCCATTTGGCGGGAGGAGTATGTGGGACCCACCTGTAGTTTCCTCCATACCTAGTACATCACCACGTGTGAGGGTGGACCCTTCAGGAGTCCAGAGACTTAGCACTCCGAAGGAACATGGCTGAGATTTTTCAAAGTGTGAAGACTCCCAAAGTCATGAACGGTGGAGTAAATCTCATCTGTTGACAAGTAGGGGATGCATGGTGCCAGATCCTATAGTCCTAAGACTTGGCACTCTGGGGGAATTGAGATGTGGTGTGTTGATAAGTTCTGAAGCCTAGATTTGAGAAGCAATGGGAGCCATGGATCTATGGATCTATGTGGAAAGATCTCGATCGTGAGATCTGAAGGATGTTAGAAGGTTGTTTTTTCATGGTTGGCATGGCTCACTGACGTCATCCAGGGTGACGTGGACCCGCAACTAAGGTGCCACGTGTCACCGAGATATGAACATTTTGCAGATCTCTTATGTCTATAAGAGCGTGACACATGTCAGCCTATGATCACGGCACATGTCACCTCTATCCCTTGCTATGTGTCAGCCCCTAGTACTTGCCCACCTGGCCAAAGTGGTTGGTGAAGTGATCGGGACTCCGGGAGTCTAGGACTTCTAGACTCCGGAGGATTTGGGGTGTAATGTGGTAGAGAGACTGAATGGACCAAAGGCCGGAGCCACATGGGAAGCTTATGGGACTTCAGGAGTTTGGGACTATGAGAGGTTTTGTGTGTAGACAGAAAAGGGGCGCTCAGTGATGAAGCACCGAATGTCGAATTATCCTTAGGTGTATGCCTTAATGAGGAGGAATATTCATTGTCAGATTAATGGTGAATGGATCTCCACCATAGATACAGGAGCGCTGGGAGCTTCGAGAATTTGGGGAACTCTGGATGATATGTATGAGATGGACCCACGTGGCCCTTGACTAGTAATGCCTGAAGAACTTTGGCAGGGCATATCTCTCAATCATAAGCTCATATTTGAGCATGGAGATGGTGGTTGAAAAAATCTCGATGAGAAGAAGGTAATGGAGATCCTAGAAAGAGGATTCAAAATAATTTAAGGAAAGTGAAAATTTGATGCCCCATCCCTTAAAAATCCATTTAAGGGGTTGGGTGTGTTACAAAGTGGTATCAGAGCATGGATACAACACTTGGCATGCTTGGGCTCATGAAGGAGTCACATAAAAATAGTATTAGAGAACTTTTAGGAGTGACACCCTATCTTACCCACTCCTAAGATGATTAGTTAAACTTCTACTGAGGAGAGGAATGAAACCTTCTACTGTTGATAAATGTTTGGAGATCTGCACTGTATGTTGCTAATATTTCCAAATAAAGAAGTTGACTTCACTTTTCAATTGTATGTGTTGTTCATGAATTAGTAGATCATTAAGTAACATAAAAAAAATTATCATCACTCAAGCAGTCAGTGGACAACAGGAAAACTACAACGTAATGGATGGTGAGATGCCATGAGTTGGGGGAAAGCTCCCACAATAGAGAGGAAGAATCTGATGAGAGGAGGGCAATGAAAACCCCTCCAGATTTGGATGAAACTGTAAGAAGCCTCATGGCAGAATTACAGAGTTGTAAGTCTGACAATGAAATGTTGATAAAAGAGCAGGAAAAACAAACTGAAATTAATGAAGTCTTACTGCAAATCTTGTTAGACATACAAAGGCAGTTGCAACATGGACCAACAACCAGTCATGTGGACATACATCATACGAATAAAACCAAGATTCCACCCAAGATACGAAAGCATGGACCTGAAAGTGGCCACACCAAGAGTAACACCTCAAAGAAGTCCCGACATGAAGCCAAGAGACACTCATAAGAAGAATCCTCTGGTGAGGAAACTGATAACTCCAAGGAATCTTCTAGTAGAAAAACTAGTTCCCATTCCCATAGGAAAGGAAAGAAGAGGAAACATTCCAAGAGTCATGACCCTAAAGAGTTCAAGAAATCCAAACCACCCAACTTTGATGGAGAAATTAAGAAGGGATAAGAAGTAGAAGTTTGGTTGCTTGGCTTGAAGAAGTACTTCAGAGTCCATGACTACTCTGAAAATTTGAAGGTTCAAATAGCCATTTTTAACCTGGATGGAAAGGCCTCCATTTGGTGGGAGGATCTTAGGAATGTGAAAGGAATCCATGAGAAGGTATTTTCATGGAAACAGTTTGAGAAATAATTCAAGAAGAAGTATCTGTCAAAGAAATACTTTGATGGGAAGACCAAAGAGTTCTATGAACTCAAGCTAGGACAACTCACCATAGATGAATATATCAACAAATTTCTTGAGTTGATAAGGTATGTGCCCTACATCAAAGATGAAAAGGTCAATATGCAATTATTCATTATAGGAATACCTCAGTCCTTCGGGTACATAATTGAATTTGATGAGCCAAAGACTTTGGCAGACACTATCCAGAAAGTAAGGTATTGCTATGAGCAATTCAAGAATAAGACAAAACCTCCTAAAGACTGGAAGAAGAAAAGTAGTTCGGGATTTAATAAAAATGGATTTAAACCTTCAAGGTTTAAGAAATATGGGAAGGGTTATAAGATGAGACTTCCTACTAGAAGTGTATATCAGCAGAACTTTCCATATCAAAGTGGAAATAAACCATTCAGGACAACCCCAAGTAAGACTGATAATACAAAGAGAGAACCCATGAAATGTTGGGGTTTTGGAGAAGAACACATGTTGGAGACTAACCTTATAGGAAACAAAAAAATATCTAGGAATCTATCACAGTCAATGTGTAACACCCTGTTTCCCCGAGTCTGTAAAAATAACTGTATTGGCCAAGAACTATGGCAAACTCTAAGACATGAATGTTTGATTTGACAGACCTTTGTATAAAAGGTCGATGAATGTAAATTATGTTATGAATATGTGTTGCACGACTGCTAGGAGGGGGATGTGATGAAAGGAGACCACAATGGATAATGAGAAGGAGGTGGAAGGGGCCGGGAATGGCTATGTTAACTTCCACCGAACCAAAAAGGTATTGGTTTGTATGTGCTCGAAAACCAAAGCAGCTCTTTGACCCTAGAATGGATTTCCATTAGATCGGTAGGTGGGGAGGCTCCTTAAGAGTTAATGAGGGGATGGGGGTGAACCGCCCATCCGTAACAGCCCCCAGACCTGACCACAGACAGGGAAATCCGCACCACATGCAATCTTGCAAGAAAAAGGGCAAGGAAAGAAGTGTGGAAGGGGAGAAGAAGCAGAAGAGCATGCACAACAGAGATATCGCAAGAGAGAATCGGAAACACTCTAGAAAACACAGAGAGTTCTGGACATAAGAGAAGGAGAGTAACCTTTGTCCTTGACTTCTATTGAGTTGAAAGTAGAAAACTGAATCTCAAAGCATCGTAGTCTAGCTCCGGGGTGGATAGTGATAAATCCATTTGGAGTCACTGAGCCTACGGTTGGGTGGAAACGAGCACCCCTCTCAGCAGTTGCATCATGCCTGGTGGATTTGATAAGTGTTTTATGCCCTGTATTTCGAGTCAAATATCATGAATACCTGCTTATGTTGTATGCCCATAATAATTTCTATGTGGAATGATTGCCTGGTGTTTTAGATCGGAAATAATGGATGCATGTGTATGCTTACATGCCACAGTAGTTTTATGAACAAATGATTAGTCTAGGACATAAATTCTCTCCACCAAGAATCGTCTTGTTTTTTTATTTCTCGTAATATTCTGGGAAGGCCCCTTGAGAGTACTTTTCAAAGAATTACCCCATAAACCTCGTAACTGTACTGAACCTTACCAGAGACTCGATTAAGATCATGGATAATTTCTCAAGAACCATCTGAGGGTTCATGCAATCCGAGTATAGAACCCTTATGCAAGAAAGAGTAGCTCTCTAAGGTCTCGGGGTCATGGGAGTCTGAAACTCCGAGAGTTTGAACTTCGTGATTCAAGCTCAGAAGGGATAGCGAGTTCAAATATAGAAAGAGAATACCCTATCATTTGGTAAATGAATGGTTGAAATCCTTTTGGGAATACCCCAAATCTGTCAACACCGACGGATCTAGATAAGGAGCGTAGGTGTTAACACCTCACCCCTTTCAGCCTTCACAAATAGCGATGGGATCCTAGACTGTAGTTCCAAGGATCCATCGGAGCTCTATAGACCATCAATATTAACCTTTACTTAGGCAGGAGAGTGAACTCAACTACATCCCAAAAGTCTCGAAAACATCGGGACCGTCCATGTTGGAGGACAGGTGGCAGAGATCTGACCATTTTGTGTATCAAGGATTCGTGAGTTTGGAGGTGGAAGACCAGAATCTTGGAGTCGTGAAATCTCGAGTCACGAGATCACAATGTGATCTAGGACATTGATTGAAGAGGAAGGATAGACGTGAGATATGACATCTCGATACATCGCGTATCGGGGATTCATGAGTTTGGAGGTGGAAGACCCGACTCTTGGAGTCACAAAGTCCCGAATAGCGAGAAGTAGGGGCAATTGTTGAAGCAGGACCTCTTAGCCATATCGCGTATTGGAGTCTCAGAGGTTGAGAGGAATTAGTTTCGACTGTAGAAGTCAGGAGCTTGTGAGTTGCGAGAGCTCATACAACACGTGGCATGTCCGCTTGGTGGGACCCGCGTGGTTGACAGGTGGCGTATAATCGCTGCATTAAAGGAGTCAACTCATAGTTGACCCATTGCATATCGAGGTTTCGTAAAAACAGAGCACGAGAGCTCAACATTCTAACTCATGAGATTGCGAGTTGCGAAAATTACGAAAAAGGTATTCAACCATCGCCTCTCGGGGATTCACGAAGGAGGAGCATGAGAGCTCAACACCCCAACTAGCGAGGTTGCGAGTGGCGCTAGTATTTGGCCTAGCCCACAGTTATATGTAGCAAGCGCTAGTAAGGAGGGAGCCATACCCGTATCGCATCTCGGGTATTGACGATTGGAGAAAGAGGAGTCGAGAGCATTAACTCTCCAACTCGTGACGTTGGGAAAGGCGCTTGCACTGAGGCTGTGTTGTGGTTGTTTGGAGAGATTTAAGGGAAGGGATGATCTGCGCTAAGCCCCATAGAAGTATCGGGGATTCTGATCCTCAAATAAAAAGATGTAAAATGCAAGTTGTTGTAGCAGGTGTGTTATAAATTGGTATCAGAGCATGGTTACAACACTTGGCTTGCTTGGGCTCATGAACGAGTTGGCAGAAACTCCATTTGAAGTACTCTTAAAAAGAGTGACCTTCTATCTTAGCCCCTTTATCAAAAGTCAAGTTAAGAATGAAAATTCCTATTGTGTGTATGCATTTGAAAAATATGAATTATGCGCTGGTTATAAATGAATGTAAATATTGAGTAACAAAAAGTGTTTTTCTTGCACAACAAGCGGACGATCAACCATGAGAAAAATTACAGATGCATAGAATGGTGACTCATCATGAGGTGGGGGATGGCTCCCACAATAGAGTAGAAGAGTCTAATGAAAGAAGGGTAGTAGAGACCCCTCCAGATTTAGCCGAGACTGTGAAGAGTCTCATGGCTAAACTACAGAGCTGCAAGGCCGACAATGAGAGGTTGATGAAAGAGCAAGAGAAACAAACGGAGATTAATGCAGTTTTTCTGTAGAGTTTATCTGACATACAAAGACAATTGCAGCATGAACATGACACCAGTCACATGGACCGAAGACAGGAAAAGAAAAGCCAAAGCTCGCCTGAGATACAAAAGTGTGGTATTTTAAGTGGCCACACTGGGAATATCACCTTGAGAAAGGTCTACCCCAGAGGTAAGGGATAAGCGTCGGATGATGCCTCTGGAAAGGAGACCAGTGACTTGAAGGGATATTCTAGCAACAGAACTAGTTCTTATTCCCGAAGAAGACAGAAGAAGCTAAAGCTTTCCAAGGGTCATAAATTCGAAGAATTCAGGAAGGCCAAACCACCCTCCTTCGACGGTGAAATAAAGAAGGGAGAGGAAGCAGAGGCCTGGCTGCTTGGACTAAAGAAGTATTTTAGAATCCATGACTTCTTAGAAAATTTGAAGGCCTGAGTGGCCACCTTCAACTTGAACGGAAAGGCTTCCATTTGGTGGGAAGACCTTAAGAATGTGAAAGGGGTTCGCGAAGAGGACCTGTCTTGGGAACGGTTTGAGAAATACTTCTGGAAGAAGTATCTGTCGGAAAAATATTTCGACGAAAAGACTAAAGAATTCTATGAACTCAAACTGGGGCAACTCACTATAGAGGAATATGTCAACAGATTCCTTGAGTTGTTGAGGTATGTACCTTATATAAAAGTAGAAAAGGAAAAGGTACAACGTTTCATCAGCAGACTACCTAAGGACTATCGGAACATAATTGAATTTGATGAGCCAAAGACCCTAGAAGGAACTATCCAAAAGGCAAGATATTGTCATGAACAGTTTGGACATCGGACAGAACCTCGCGAAGGTTGGAAACCGAAGAATAGTTCGGGATTTCAGAGAAAGGGGATTAAATCCCCAATATTTAAGAACTATAAGAAGAACTCAAGGATGAGCTTCCTAGCCCAGAGTGTACACCAGCAAAACTTTCCCTCCTTGGGTGGAAATAAAACTTCTAGATCTGTACCAGTGAAGGCTGATAGCCCAAAGAGAGAACCCTTGAAATGTTGGGGTTGCAGAGAAGAACATCTACTGAGAGACTGTCCACACCGACAACAGAATAATTGGAGAATTTACAGCATCCAGAAAGCTACCACCGTTAATGATGTGGCCAGTAGTGTGCCGCAAATTTATGCAACCTTGGATAATAACCAAGCTGACCACCAAGCTTCAGTGGTGGAAATAGAAGGTATGATTTCCAACCATCTAGTGTCTATTCTGATTGATCTTGGTTCAAACTTGAGTTATATAGCCCCTAAGACTGTTGATAAGTGTAAAATAAAACCACATAAACCTACCAAGCCATGGTTGGTACAGTTAGCCACTGGCACCAAAAGAAGGGTAGCAGAGGTCATACAAGCTTTCCAATTAATGTTGGGTGAATTCCCCACCCAAGCAACCCTTAACATATTACCCCTGGGATCGTATGATCTATTGATTGGTATGGACTGGCTAGCCACCCATAAAGCCAGATTGGACTGTTACCATAAAACCTTAGAATGTGTAAGTAAAGAAGGAAAAAGGATAACCCTTCAAGGGATCTGAAAACCTATCTTGGTGAGACAAATATCAGCTCTACAAATGAGAAGGTATTGCCGAAAAGGATGTCCCCTATATGAAATATAGGTGTTGAAAACAATTGAAGGCAACAAACGAAGCCTCGATGACGACCCTACCCTGAGAGAACACAGAGATGTATTTTTGGAAGAGGTATTGGGTCTACCTCCGAGAAGGGACATTGACTTCTCGATAGAACTTGCACCGGGAGCGGTGCCAGTGTCTAGAACACCCTACCAGATGAGCACACCTGAACTAGTTGAACTCAAATTGAAATTGAGAGAAATGATGGATAAGGGCTATATCCAGCCCAACGTGTCTCCATGGGGAGCACCAATCCTATTTGTGAAAAAGAAAGAGGGTACCCTCCGACTGTGTATAGATTATAGAAAACTCAATAAGGTAACTATAAAGAACAAGTAACCCTTTCCTAGGATCGATGACTTGTTCGATCAATTGGGATGTGCCTCTACTTCTCGAAGATTGACTTGAGATATGGATACCATCAAGTCTTAATCAAGGGAGAAGACATCCACAAAACTGACTTCCGGATGAGTTATGGTCACTATGAGTTTGTGGTAGTTCCATTTGGGTTAACCAATGCCCCTGCCACTTTCATGTGCTTGATGAACAATGTACTCAGCAAATTCCTAGACAAATTTGTGTTGGTTTTTATTGACGATATATTAATTTACTCCAAGAATGGAGAAGAGCATGAAGAGCATCTTAGGCTTGTGCTACAAGTGCTAAGAGAACATCAGCTCTATGCCAAAATTATCAAATGTGAATTCTTCTAGAAGCAAATACATTACTTAGGCCATGTCCTATCTGAAGAAGGAGTAGCAGTGGACCCTGACAAAATCAGGTCTATCATGGAATGGGATACCCCAAAGGATGTTTCAGATATCATATAGTTTATGGGATTAGAAGGATACTATAGGATATTTATAAAAGGATTCTCCAAGATTGGTTGTCCAATCACTGCCCTCCAAAAAAGGGGGACAAAATTCACATGGACACAAAATTGTGAAGAAAGATTTCGAACCCTGAAACATCTACTGACCCGCGCACCCATGTTAAAGATCATCGATCCCGAAGCTAACTTCCTCGTGTGCACAGATGCCTGTAAGGAAGGACTCGGAGGAGTCCTTATGCAAGGAGGAAGTGTGGCCTACTATGAATCTCGAAAATTGAATGAGCACGAAGTCAACTATGTGACCCATGATCTAGAGCTGGCTGCCATAGTGCACGCCTTGAAAATATGGAGGCAATACCTCCTGGGAAGAAAATTTGTACTTATGACAGACCACTGTGAATTGCAATATCTGTTTGACCAACCAAAGCTCAATGCGAGACAAGCTAGGTGGATGGCCCTCCTCAGCGAGTTTGATTTTGAAATCAAACATATTAAGGGAAAGGAAAATAGGGTGGCTGATTCCCTTAGCAGAAGCATGAAAACAATTCACTTGGCCACGATGAGCACTTGTGATATGGATGTCAAGGAAAGAGTCAGAAATGCACAAGAGACAGACACGTTCTTCAAGACTATGACCTCGTACATACAGCAAGAACCCACAGGGATAAATTATGGAGGCTACCAGATTATGGAAGGAGGTATACTCACTTACAGAAATAGATTGTATATTCCAGATTGTGACAACTTGAAGAGGTTCATAATGGATGAACTTCACAAAATACCTTATACTAGCCATCCAGGATACCAAAAGATGATCACGGTCACCAGGAAACAATTCTAATGGCCTGGATTGAAGAAATACATAGCTGAGTACCTAACCAAATGCATAGAATGCCAACAGGTAAAAGTAGAACACCGACACCCAGGAAGATTATTACAATCTCTACCAATCCCATAATGGAAATGGGAAACCATCTCCATGGATTTCATCACCAGATTACCAACCTCAACCAAATAGAATGACGCTATTATGGTAGTGGTGGATAAATTGAGAAAGTCTGCTCATTTTGTGCCCATCAAGTCGACTTGCAAGGAAATAGACATCGCTTAGGTATTCATGAAAGAGATATTCAGACTACATGGTATGCCGAAAGAGATCGTCTCTGATAGAGACACGAAATTCACTTCCAACTTTTGGAAATCACTGATGGTGGGTTTAGAGACCAAGTTGTTGTTTAGCACTGATTATCACCCTCAAACTGATGGAGAGATGGAAAGAGTGAACCAAATACTAGAAGACATGCTAAGAATGCATGTAATGCATCAACCCAAGAAGTGGGAAGACTACCTGCAACTGGTGGAATTTGCCTACAATAACGGCTACCAAGAATCCTTAAATATGAGTCCCTTCGAAGTCCTCTATGGTAGGCTGTGCAACACTCCTGTCAGTTGGAGTAATCCCATAAAAACAATTTCTTTTGGACCCAACATGTTGAAATAAATGGGACAGTAAGTGACTCAAATAAAACAAAACCTGAAGGTCACTCAGAACCAACAGAAAAGTTACGCCGACCAAAAGAGAACTCTAAGAGAGTTCAAGACGGGAGACCATGTATATCTCAGAGTTAGGCTCAGGAAGATTTCCCTGAAAATGGGAGCTTGTGCCAAGTTGGCACCTCGGTATTGTGGACCCTTTGAGGTTCTAGATAGAGTGGGACCTGTAGCCTATAGGCTAGCACTTCCTCCCATAGTAAAAGCACATAATGTTTTCCATGTTTCATTATTGAAGAAATATGTATATGATTCTAATCATATAATTGATTGGTCTATGGTCCAAGTGGAACTGGAGGGATAATTCTTGCCAGAACCTCAATGCATACTAGATAGAAAGGAAACCCCGCTCAGGAACTGAACCATTGCACAAGTCAAGGTGCAGTGGAAACATTTTGGCCCAGATGAGGCTACATGGGAAATGGAAGTTGCCATGAAATAGGCATATCCAATTTTTTTTACTGCTGTACATACTGGCCATATAGATAGATAGAACATTGAGGATGATGTTCCTTTAAGGGGGAGGGAATTGTAACACCCTGTTTCCCCCAGCCTATAAAAATAATTGTATTGGCCAAGAACTATGGAAAACTCTAAGACATGAATGTTTGATTTGACAGACCTTTGTATAAAAGGTCGATGAATGTAAATTATGTTATGAATATGTGTTGCATGACTATTTGGAGGGGGATGTGTTTAAAGGAGACCACGATGGCTAATGAGAAGGTGGTGGAAGGGCCAGGAATGATTGTGTTAACTTCCATCAAACCAAAAATGTATTGGTTTGTACGTGCTTGAAAACCAAAGCAGCTCTCTGACCCCGGAATGGATTTCCATCAGATCAATAGGTGGGGAGGATCCTCAAGAGTTAATGAGGGGATGGGGTGAACCACCCATCCGTAACAGGCCCCAAACCTGACCACGAATGGGGAAATCCGTGCCACACGCAATCTTGCAGGAAAAAGGGAAAGGAAAGAAGTGTGGAAGGGGAGAAGAAGCAGAAGAGCACGCACAATAGAGAGATCGTGGGAGAGAACTAGAAACACTTTGGAAAACATAGAGAGTTTTGGACATAGGAGAAGGAGAGTAACCTTCGTCCTTGACTTCCATTGAGTTGGAAGTAGAAAACTGAATCTCAAAGCATCATTTTCTAGCTCGGGGGTGGCTAGTGGTAAATCCGTTTGGAGTCACTGAGCCTACCGTTGGGTGGAAACGAGCACCCCTCTCAATAGTTGCGTCACGCCTGTTGGATTTGATAAGTGTTTTATGCCCTGTATTTCGAGTCAAATATCATGAATACCTGCTTATGTTGTATGCCCATAATAATTTCTGTGTGGAATGATTGCCTGGTGTTTTAGATTGGAAATAATGGATGCCTATGTATGCTTACATGCCACAGTTGTTTTCTGCACAAATGATTAAGTCTGGGACATGAGTTCTCTCCACCGAGAATCGTCTTGTTTTCTTAGTTCTTGTAATATTCTGGGAAGGCCCCTAGAGAGTACTCTTTTCTGAGAATTACCCCATAAACCTCGTAACCGTACTGAACCTTACCAAAGACTCGATTAAGATCAAGGATAATTTCTCGAGAACTGTCTGAGGGTTCATGCAATCCAGGTCTGGAACCCTTATACAAGAAAGAGTATCTCTCTATAGTCTCAGGGTCATGGGAGTCTGAAGCTCTGAGAGTTTGAACTTCGTGATTCAAGCTCAGAAGGGATAGAGAGTTCAAATATAGAAAGAGAATACCCTATCATTTGGTAAACGAACAGTCAGAATCCTTTCGGGAATACCCCAAATCTGTCAACACCAACGGATCTAGAGAAGGAGTGTAGGCGTTAACACCTCGCCCCTTTCAGCCTTCGCAAATAGCGATGAAATCCTGGACCGTAGATCCAAGGATCCATTGGAGCTCTATAGACCATCAATCTTAACCTTTACTTAGGCAGGAGAGTGAACTCAACTATGTCCCGAAAGTCCCAAAAACATCGGGACCGTCCATGTTGGAGGATAGGTGGAAAAGATCTGACCATTTCGTGTATCGGGGATTCATGAGTTTGGAGGTGGAAGACCAGACTCTTGGAGCCATGAAATCCTAAGTTGCAAGATCACGATGTGATCTGGGCCGTTGATCGAAGAGGAAGGACATCCATGAGATGTGACGTCTCGATACATCACGTATTGGGGATTCTTGAGTTTGGAGGTGGAAGACACGACTCTTGGAGTCGCGAAGTCCCAAATAGTAAGAAGTAGGGGAAATTTTTGAAGCAGGACCTCTTAGAAATATCGCGTATTGGAGTCTCGGAGGTTGAGAGGAATCAGTTTTGACTGCAGAAGTCATGAGCTTGCGAGTTGCGAGAGCTCATACAACACGTGGCATGTCCACTTGGTGGGACCCATGTGATTGAGAGGTGGCATATACTCACTTCATTAAATGAGTCAACTCATAGTTGACCCATCACATATTGAATTTTCGTAAAATCAAAGCACGAGAGCTCAACATTCCAACTCGTGAGATTGTGAGTTGCAAAAAGTACGAAAAGGTATTTGACCATCGCTTGTCGGCGATTCGCGAAGGAGGAGCACGAGAGATCAACACCCCAACTGGCGAGGTTGCGAGTGGCGCTAGTATTTGGCCTAGCCCATGATTATATGTATCAGGTGCTAATAAGGAGGGAGTCATACCCGTATCACATCTCGGGTATCTGTGATTGGAGAAAGAGGATTCGAGAGCATTGACTCTCCAACTCGCGACATTGCGAAAGGCAATTGCGATGAGGCCAGGTTGTGATCATTTGGAGAGATTTAAGGGAAGGGATGATCTACACTAAGCCCCATAGAAGTATCGAGGATTCTGATCCTCGAAGAAAAAGACGTAAATTGCAAGTTGTTGTAGTGGGTGTGTTACACAATGATGTTTCTAGGAGCATGCAACAAATTTATGCAGCCTTGGATAAAATACAAGCTGACCACCAAGATTCAGTGGTGGAGATGGAAGGTATTATTTCTAACCATCATGTTTCCATTTTAATTGACCTTGGTTCTAATTTGAGTTATGTTTCCCCTAAAAATTTTTAGAAATGTAAATTGCAACAAGTTAAACATGTTAAATCATGGCCGGTACAACTAGCCATTGGAACCAAAATAAAAGTAACAGAGGTAATACCAGACTGCTAGTTCAATATGAATGGATTAACCACCCGAGCAACCCTAAACATGCTTCCTTTAGGATCTTATGACCTATTGATTGGCATGGACTGGTTGGCTGCCCACAAAACTAAGTTGGACTGTTACAAAAAAACTTTAGAGTGTGAGTATGAAGGAGGGAGAAAAATAACCCTACAGGGAATTCAAAAGCCTGTCTCCGTGAGGCAAATATCAACCTTCAAGTGAAGAAATATTGCAGAAAATGATGTCCTTTATATGCAATAAGAGTGTTGGACTCTATTGAGAACAACAAACGAAGCCTAGAGGACCATCCCATATTAAGAGAATATAAAGATGTGTTTCCAGAAGGGGTACTAGGTCTACCTCCAAGAATGGATATTGACTTTTCAATATAACTTGCACTAGGAGTGGTGCCCATGTCTAGAGCACCCTATAGGATGAGTACACCAGAGCTGGTTGACCTCAAGCTATAGCTAAAGAAAATTATGGAAAAAGGCTACATTCAACCTAGTGTGTCTCCATGGGGAGTAACCGCCTTAATTGTGAAAAAGAAGGATAGCACACTTAGGTTGTGCATAGAATATAGGAAACTCAATAAGATGGCCATAAAGAATAAGTATCCCTTGCCAAGGATCAATGACTTGTTTGAACAATTAAGGGGTGATAAAATTTTCTCCAAGATTGACTTAAGTTCTGGATACCATCAGGTCCGAATTAAAGATGAAGGCATCCACAAAATAGCCTTTAGGACAAGATATGGTCACTATGAGTTTGTGGTGGTGCCATTTGTGCTGACCAATGCACCAACCACTTTTATGTGCTTAATGAATAATGTACTCAGTAAATTCTTAGACAGATTTGTATTGGTTTTCATTGATGATATCCTAATATATTATAAGAATAGGGAGGAGCATGAATAACATCTTAAGTTAGTACTTCAAGTACTAAGAGAACATTATCTCTATGCTAAGTTTAGTAAGTGTGAATTTTTCCAGAAACAAGTCCATTACTTAGGCCATGTTATTTCTGAAGAAGGGGTGGGAGTCGATCCTGACAAGATTAAATCCATCATGAATTGGCCTACCCCAAATGATCTATCTAATGTCAAATCCTTTATGGGCCTAGCAGGATAATATAGGAGGTTCATAAAAGGATTTTCCAAGATTGGTTGCCCAATTACTTCCCTTCAGAAAAGGGAGTTAAATTCATTTGGACATCAAAATGTGAAGAGAGATTCCAAGAGATGAAATACCTTCTAACCAATGAACCTGTGATGAATATTGAAGACCCAAAAAAGGACTTCCTTGTGTGTACAAATTCCTGCAAGGAAGGGCTTAGAGGAGTTCTTATGCAAGAAGGACATGTGGTTTGCTACGAATCAAGAAAAATGAATGCGCATGAAGTCAATTATGTAACCCACGATATGGGATTGGTTGCCATAGTGCATGCTTTAAAAATGTGGAGGAATTAACTCCTAGGTAGAAGATTTGTGCTTATGACAGACCATTGTGTGTTGAGGTAGTTATTTGATCAACCAAAAATTAATTCCAGACAAGCCAGATGGATGGCTCTCCTTAGTGAGTTTGATTTTGAAATCAAACACATCAAAGGAAAATAAAACAGGGTGGTTGATGCCCTTAGTAGAAGTATGAAAGTGATTCACTTGGCAGATGTAAGCACCGATGAATCAGACATCAAAGAGAGAGTCAAAAGTGCACAAGAAATGGATGCATTTTTCAATACTGTGACATCATACCTAGAGAAAGAACCCACAAGGATGAAGTATGATGATTATCAATTGTTGAATGATGGCCTATTAGCCTACAAAGGTAGGTCGTATATTCTGAATTGTGATGACTTGAAGAGGTTCTGTTAGCAACATTTCTTGTAAAGGGGGTAAAATGCGAAGGAATGGGTTAAGAACCCACTTGCCCTAAGTTCGGGATGCAAAATGCGCCTGTGTTTAAATGACAATCAAATCTAGATGGAAAGAATTACAGCACCCAGATCAATGACCCACATTGAATTCTGGAGCCCCCCCACCTTTCTACCTTTAAGCGGAAGGGGGGG